>JAIPRL010002755.1:0-54968 GCA_025469235.1 Pemphigus obesinymphae | reverse complement strand
AATTTCTTTGATAGACCAAATTGTTTTTATTATTGCTTGAATAAAATTATAATTGAAGATGTATAATAGATAAATAAAGGTGTATAATTTGGGCATTGATTTGACTTTTTTTCTCATAAAAAATGGTTCCTAAACATAACTGACCCCTCCGATTTACAAATCCTAGCTACTCCATTAATAATACCTACTTACTACCTAGTTTAAAAATAAGAACCTATTAATTTTTACATAATATTTAATATTCGTGATTTTTCCTAAGTTCAGAACAACACAATTTATACTATTGAGCACTATTCGGGAATTTTTTTTTATACCGGCATATTAGTAAGTCTTTGCCCTAGTCTAGCAAAAACTGAAATGACGCCACTGACTTAACCTATCCTATTATCAGGGATGTAGTGGACGGTATACGGGGGTATACGGCGTATACCCACTTTTCGATTTTTTTGTTAGTGCATATAGCTAAACTTTTTTATTTGATAAGCGGGTATACGATCGTATACCTACGTATACTCACTACTTCGGCCAATTTTTATTTACGGTATATTGACAAATTCACAGTACCTAATCATTTAAAAATATTTAGTTATATTTATTATTTTTTCTTTGATAACTGATCAGTGATATAATGCTTATGGAAAATAAGAATTTATAACTGGATAGTTGTAGCAGCAGTATTATGTTCTTCGGTAGACTCAGTTCTTAGATAGCTGGTATCTCCATGAATATTGTATGATTATTGCCAATTATTGTTTGGTCTATTCACTTAGGGAATGGTACCGAGTGGCGATGAATTTTACATATTTAACATATTGTTGTACCTACATATTTTACAAACAAAAATAATAATATATATTTGATTACACACTAAAATATGATGAATTGCATGTATCCGGGAGGATAAATTCAAAATAACTTGACTTTCAATATAACCATTATGTACCTATCCATTTTCGAAAATTTTAAATGCTTGTAGACCGCATTTAGTATGTCTACACCGTACACACAGTGAATTTTTATACATTTTAATTTATACAAATTTACATTAGGTACGCACATATACTTATATTTTTATGCAATTCTCCCCCCATCATAATGACTATTTGAGTATTTAAGTATCTAATATAAAACATGTAAGTAGTGTGTTTTGGGGCATTCGAGAACCGCCAACCCTACACCGCTGCAAGTTGACGGGTGGTGACGGAGGTGGTGGCATATGTATAAGATCATAAAATGACGGACCATCGTTTTCGTCCCGTGTTAGAGAACTCATCGACGGCATTGGTAAATACGTCGGCGACATTAATGAATATGTTGGCGGGTCGTTTAACTAAAAAAATAATATTATAAATTACACCTCGAATTAATAAATAAAGTTGTTAAATATATTACCATAGGTTGACCGTCAGTTAGTCCATTTTCCATCGGGTAACTAGATCTCGGTGGAGACGGTGGTGAATAATCGAATTGCCCTAATTTTGATTCCAGTTTTAACAGTGTTTTCTCGGCCAACTGATTGAGCGAGAACAACTTAAACTGATTGATAAACGTCTGTTGATTCGACGGTATAAATACAGCGATTTTCTCATCGGGTATATGGTTGATGTAAGTCTTCATATCTTTCACGTTGATGATCTCCCTGAGCTCGTCTCCCTCAGCCAGAAGGTTAACAACTTGTTGAAACTGATTTAACAAGATCGGTCTCGTGATTGTTGATTTTCTTGCAATGCAATCGAAAATCGCTTTTTCCAAATTTTGTAATGTGAATAGGTCTTGACTATTAAGTAGAACACGACATCCTTGATTTATTTTCGAATTTATGACTAGGTGATTCCGATCGCGATATATGGTTTTCGATAACATAAATAATAATTCATCGTTTATAAAAATGTCTTTTTGATATTGCTGTGGCGGATCGAGTATGTATGATAATATATTACCCATGAGGTCGTATACACGTTTAAGAAATTGTAAACTGATACTGACATACCTTGCTGGTGTGATAATATGTATAATAACGTTAAAATTATTATAAGAATCAAACCCGATATGTATAAAGTTTTATGAAGTTTTCATGTCTTCCACATTATCAATCTCGTCGAGTCCGTCTCTGCCGGCCAACAAGTACACGATTTGATCAAACTGATATTTCACGTATGGCTTCGTGAACGTGGTTTTTCTTGCAACATTTCCGAAAATTACCCTCTCCAAATTTTGTAGTGCGAATAGATCTGTTCTATTTAGCATAACGCAACATCCCTCTTGTACTCGTGAATGTTAATACAAGATAATTTTGTCCTCGATAAATTGTTTTGGACATCGTAACGACTTCGTCGTCTAGAAAAAAATACTCTTCCGAAATGTTTGTGGCGGATCGAGTATAAACGATAATATATTACCCATGTGGGCATATATTCGTTTAAGAAATTCAGGGTTGTTGCTTATAAACCTCGACGGCGTGATGATATGTATCATGACATTAAAATTATTCTGTATATCGAAACCAACGTGTACAAACTTACGGTTTGTAGAATCTAAGACAAATGTAGACGAATCCAGAGGTTCGCTCGGCGGTGTCGGTGCGACGTACTTGTACGCTTGTTTTTTAAACATAGCTGGATTTGCTACGACTGAATCAGCCATAGTTATAAAATTTAAAACACTTTAAAAATGTAAACACTTTGAAAAATAATTATGATGTGAATGGAAACGCGTATGTTGTCTGTTGTAAATAGTACAAGACTGATAAGCGGAGACCTTGTGGACCGTGTAAATTGTATAGAGACGGACAGACCAGTATATACCGGTACGAACCCGTCGGAGTTTTTTCATTGTCCAAATATGCGGTGGCCGGTGGACGACGATAACAATGACAGGTTAGGTTAGGTTAGGTGGAAGTGTGGAAATGAAAAAAATGAACTCGCTAACATAGACGAGGGGTGTGGAGTGGTCCGCTTTTCAACCACTAATTGTTCTGTAGCATAGGTTTTTTAGTTGACTGATGTAACAATGTTAGCTTTTCGGTATATTTTCGATGAATTCTTCATCACCAACGGTATTTTTGACGGTATCAGCTGATCTTTTCTTGGTAACAGAGTTCTTTGGAATATTATCCCGTTTTTTCATATATGTTCCCATTTGATTCACTTGTTGGAGTACCATAGGACGATCTATATTCGATTTTCGGACTATCGATTCATATATACTCCACTCTATAGATTGGTAGTGTCATTAAGTCTTTATAGTTTAATAGAATCCGGCATCCGTAGTCTTTAATAAGAGACTCAATAACGAGTATATTTTGAGCGCGATACACCATATTAGTAAATTTAATTATTTGGTTAGCAAATAAAATAATATTTTTACTCTTATCTGGTGTTTCCAGAGTAAATGCTAGAATAGTACCCATGAGTGAAAAAATTTTGTTCAAAAATACATGTAGAATAGAGACATGCCTTGATGGAGTTATAATATGAACCGCCGTTACATTGAATTGTTCAGTTGGATCCAGTCCGATATGGATAAATTTACGGTCTGCGAAATCTATAACAAATGTAGTTGAATCGATGAGTTCAGTCGGCGGTGTCGGTGCGACGTACTTGTATGCCTGTTTTTCGACCGTAGTTGTGTTTGTTACGATTGCACCAGCCACAGTTGAAAAAATATATTTAAGCACTTGGAAAAAAAAATGAAGAGCACTGAAAACTGTCTACGTGTGTTATACTTGAGGAAAATGGCGAGACTGACAAACATAACACTATTGTCCATCGAATATCTATATAACTATTAAAGAAGGAGCTAAATTAATAATTATTTGATTATTATAGAAATCGGAATAGGTACCTTAATTACCATAATGTATACTTTGTCTTTTTCTATGACTGTACAAGTCTATAACAACTGTAGGTTAATTACTATTATATTTAACGATTTAATATTACATAAAAATAAAAAATAATATTTGGTTTTGAATATAATGTATGTGTGTATGTGTGTGTGTACATAATATATTGGAGAAGATATAGGTAGGGTGATATACGCTAGAACGGTCCGGGTATGACCTAGTGGTGGGAAATGATATACTTGTAAATTATTATATATTTTCTTATCGACATTTAAGATAATGTAATCTGTTATTGGGAGAACTTGTTATCATGCGATAAGATAAGCGACTATTTGGAAAACTTGTTATCAACTAATAAGATAAGATATATTATGTAAACAACACGTGATAAGGTGCAAGGTTGGCGGGTTTAGAACTCTCTAAATTGTACTACTGTTATTCATTATTATTTAATATTTATTTTAATTGTAAAATAAGCACAATGGTGTACTACTCAAAAGTTGTAAAGCATAGCGTGACAAATATTATTATTTTAGTTAATTGATTAACCACATCACTTTAAAAAAAATATAAATAAAAAATATATATCAAAAATTAACGAAAAAAAAAAATGTATAAAAAAAAAAATGGATGTTACCCAAAAAAGGCAAAAGAAAATAAAAGTGATAGTCTATGCTTAAAATGTAAGATAATTGTATTTTGTAAAATATTCTCAGGTGTCAAATAAATAAATCTGTATATGTTATTTGCTATGTATTATTTAATGAAAATATTACCTAACTTTTTTTTTAAATTTAAGTTAAAGGACGAAGTTAAATATAATTTAACTAATTTATTTTATAAATGATTGTATAGTTATTACATTATGAAATATTAAATATTAAATAATAATAGTAGTTTACTACTTTAGTCCAGTTGTATTACGAATGTTCTTATTGAAAATTTATTTTTAAATTAAGGTTGTTCATTGTTATTTAATATTTATTTTAATTGTCAAATAAGCACGATGGTGCAATACATAACAGTTGTAAAGCATAGCGTGGCAAATAGTATTATTTAAATTATTTAATTTAACCACACCACTTAAAAAAATAATATATTAAATATCTAAGAGAAAAAAAAAGAATAAACTAAAAATATATACAAAAAATGGATATTATGTAAAAAGTAAAAAAAATTAAAGTGGTAGTCTATGCTTAGAATTTAAGATAAATGTATTTTGTAAAACATGCTGGCAAATAAACGAATTGTCTCTTCGGAGGAACCGTCATCTACAAAATATCATCGATTATAGTATAAAAAAAAAAAAAAAAAACGTTGTACTTAAAAAATGGCAGTAAAACAATCAATGCCTTGGTTGAAACATAGAACAAGAAGTCTATAAGATCTGCAAACACAATAAGATAACTTGGAATTGAGGTTTACTGATGACCCATAGTTGTATATTCAAAATAAACGATCGTACAACCTATTTGAGGTACGATGTAATACTTATGGCCGTCGTAAACTCTAACCGTTCATAAATAAAGCAAAAAAAAAAAAAAATAACAATTAAACAAAATAATTATCAAACGAGAATTATTCCACGAGGTGAACACGAAAAATAATAAACATGATATGCTGGAAATGTGCAGTTTAGAATTGAATCAATGATTTCAGAAATCCGTCAAACGTCATTCTTTAAAGATAAATACATCGTTTAGTGCAGAAATCCGTCATGATTTGGACCATTAAGGCTATTTAATTTTGAGGTCAAACAATGTGTATAGTATTAAAATCCGTCAAGCGATAGCACTTGACTGTTTTATGTGATCTAAAGAATAGTAAATCGAAACGAAATAGTTGATATTTGTACATTAATCTTTTCTCATATCAATAATACACACTTATAATCACTAAAATATTGGTTTGTTAAACAATAACTAAATAATCCTCTATAAATGATATTCTACAGGATAAAATATGATAATAAATGATCATTTACTGAAAAAACATGCCAAATACAAAAGTTGTACCTATTATTTTATTATGTAATTTAATAAAATAATATTTTAAATCAAGTATAAAAAACACTGCTTTACTGGAAAAGTGTTTTAAGTATTTTTAAAATGAGAAAATTGTTTAACGCGTTTCTGAAATAATCGATTCAATTGGAATGTATCAACTCGTAACTCTATTTTATTATAGAATGGACATTGAGGTGGCTAATTTCAACAGTTTAAAAGTTTTACGATTGAATGATGGCAAATACGATCATCGACCAAGATTTGACCAACTAACGTATAAGGCTGTATGTGTAGTGACCAATATTATATAACACTTAGTAAAATTAATATGCAACCACATTCATTAGACATTGAAAAACGTCGAAGGAAAAAGTTTTTTCTGCTAATGTAAATTTAGAGCGTACTGCGTAGGTATTTATTATGTGGATAAAAGCATAATTCAAATTTGCACGTTGATATCCAGACAAGTGTGAATAATTATCATAATAATATTGAAAAGTTTTGATAAAAAAGTTCGAGTAAATAGTTTAATTCTGGAAAGTTAAATTGAGAAATGTCATTGAATATTTCTGCTGATCATTAACGCAAGAAAATACAGATAAAATATTAGACTGGGTCAAAATCACAAATCGTTAATCAAGATTGTGCAAGGCATCTGCAGTTAACCAAGGCAAAGCAGTTATTTCTAATTATTTGAATACATTTTATGATGATAAATTCATCAAAGTCCAAACCTCAGCGCTTAGAGTCAACAATTAAAGCTTTTAAATTTTAAAGCTACTTTAAACCACCATTAGTATTAAACATCATAACATCTTATCATATCATATTATATGGGTGTCAGTCAACTCATAATTCCAGTTAACACTCGTCAGAAGCTTGAAGATGCATTTTTTATAATAACACATGATAAAATTGTACAAAGGTTATGTATTGAAATATTTTATTAATTTTATAGTAGCCAGCATGTTACTGTCTTGGATTAAATAATGTATTATTATTATCAATACCTATACTATTATAAACAATCAAGTATTCATATTCATAGTCATAAAATCGTGATTAAAATATAATTGTAAAATTTGTACTTATAATTTTGTATTTAATTTTAATTTTTAGTATACATAGAAATCATATTAAATTGTTTTAATTTTTAAAAGTAAAATTATTGTTATACATTTTACATTTAGATTAGGTAGTATCAAGTATTATTAAGGCAATAGTTTTGACTTATTTGGAATTTTGAAAACATAAAAATATTACAATAATTATCATAATAAGTGAACTGCTAATATTCTTATTTGAAACTTATTATTTTAGTTGACTGCAAAAAAAAAAAAAATATTATTTAGTTTTAATATTAAAATGGCAATATATTGTTACTATATAATTATACATATAAATTATATTTATTCCGTACTTCAGTAATTTAAAATACTAGAATACGCCATTTAAAAAACAAGTGAGGCTATATTTTTTTACTCGATACCTATTTATTTTATCGTTTTACCCTGAATTTTGAACTGAAAAAAAAGAGCATAGGTACCTATAGAGGATTTTGATCAGAAGAGGAGAGGAAGTGGAATAGTAATACTGACTGTACATACTCGTACAAGAATAACGAACAAGTGTGTGATGAATGTACTTCTATATATCATTGTAATAAAGGCAGCAAAAAAAATAGTCATAATTAATACTAAATAAGTATAGGCAGGAAGACGATTATGACTAAACTCACATTAAATAAAATAATCAATAGTATGATAATATAAAATATACTTGGATGAGTATTTCATTGATATCTAAATTCGTACATAATAATTGTAGTCGATATCCATAATAATCGAAAAAAGATCTTTTAGTCCATGGATTATATATCCATAATACCATAGAAAAACGTTTTGCTACAAAGACATAAAATAATAAAATGTAGGTATTTACCTAATTAAAAACACTAAATAATAAAAGCATTCCTATTCAAAAATATTTTTTATTGGTACCTATTCCAAAAACAATACATAAAACCAATTATTTAATATTTTATATATTATATATTTTTTATCAATAATATATTTGAAAATACCTACCTAATAAAGATTTTTTTTAATTCAAGAATTACTAAAACCTTTGTTTTGTACTAATGTATTTATTGATGTTTTTAAAACAGGCGTTTTTAACATTTTTAAAAAATGAATTTTTTTAAAAAAAAATATAGGTTTTCTATATAATACAAATTTGTATTAGGTACCTATTTTCATTTTTTTCTTTAATAAATTGAATTGAAATTTCTTTCTCTATGTCCACACTGAACCAAATATCATTGGTAGAATTAACAATATGCAATAATCAAATTTTAACAAACGAATATTTGTTGAATTAATATAATTTTTATTATTTCAATGTACCTATATATTATTAAATTAATAAAAAATGTGTTTACAATAACAAATTAATTTTGTAAATTTCACAAAGTACATAAGTTATAATTTAATAAAGATAATTTTACAAATTAATACAGATTTTCTTATTATAAAAAAAATATGTTATTGAATTGAAAAATATTCTGTTTAAATTGACTATTTTGATAAACAAATGGGCGTTTGTCCTACGAATAGAAGAAGAAAGAAAGAATCACAAAATATTTATAATTTAATTAACAAAATATTTGTTAATTCAAATAAATTTGTATTCAATTAGACAATTTTACCCAAGATATTGATAAAAGATATTGTTAAATCAATAATATGTTTTGTTATTTTACTGTTGAATTAACAAATATTTTATTTTTAAATCAACAAACATTTTATTGGACGTATATTAACAATAACTCTATTATTAAATTAATCTATACTTTTATTGAAATCATAGATATATTTGGTTCAGCGCATATAAAGTCATACTTACACAAATTCTAAACGACCTCGGTATAGGGAAACATTTGTTCATTCATTTGGTATACATACTTATACCTAAATAATTTCAAATAATTTTTAATTTCTCTACCCAAATTAAAATATCTGCGGGTCCACAACCGCCCTGTCCAATTTTTTTTCAATTAAATTTCAAACTTAAAATTACAAAATTAATTTTAATCCAAAATATAGCTATATAGGTAATAGGTACTTATGTGTATTTGGTACCTTTTTTCATCTCTTCCTTTGGTAAATCTAATAGAAATTTTTTTCTTTATAGGCATATATACTATGTTTACATGCATCAGTTAATTCGGATTAACTCAATTCGCATTTACATATCGCGGATTGAGGTAGCTACGTGTTTATATGCACAACTAAAAACCGAATAATACCGATAAATATAATAATAATAATGAATGAATGATAAATAATAGTTAACAGACAACAATTATCTTGATACCAAAATTTTAATTCGGTTATAACAGTGTTTACCGTTTATATGCATTTTATATGATCTCGGAATTATTTTCCATCCACATTCCAAATGCGAATTAAGTAAACCGTTGGGCGTGTTCGACTTCTTCCGGATCAGTTTCAACCATAACCAACAATTCCGGGAGATTCGAGATTCAAGAGATTCATACATGCCAACTTTGAAAATTTTGAAAATTTTCGAGTCATTATCAGTACTATCTCAAACGAAATGTAGCCAATGAGCGCTCAGGATTTATATACAGTTATCTAGCAATGTATGGTATACTAATATGCCTACCGGTACAGATTAAGCTGCATTGTCCCTCCCCCCTTATATATTATTATTACGCTTTCGAATAATTTATGTTATACAATTAATATAATAATGTTATACAAAATAATGCAATAAAAATACACGTGACGTCACTTAACTTTCGTTACCCATATCCAATAAGCTCTGATCAAAACTGGGCACTGTTATCGGTCGAGCATGCTTCTTATTTCTTTTACGCCACTGAAATAGATAACAACTACTGGAGCGAGGACTAGGTTACGAAAAAAGGTCCGACGTATTTAGCGTTACTCCCACCGTCGAGGGGCAAAAACACGTTGCGTATACACGCGTTGCATAAGAAAATAGGTATAAAGTTTTTTTTTTAATATTTATAATGAATTTTTCATTCAAAATTAAAATAGTAAATTCACGCGCGGCTTTTGGATATACTAATAGATTCGTAAAAAATGGATCTATTCAGTTTCATAAGTAAGTATTTAAATATTTCGAAATTGGGACTGGAAAATTGTCAAATTAGGCTCCTAACATAATTTTTATTTTTCTTAAACCCAAAAGCCTGCAGATAACTTAGTGAAAACTAAAAAGCAGTGGGAACAGTGACGTAATTAGAAGGGAGCTAGAGGGGTGACGACATTTTAGGAGTGAACCTGATATAAAATTATGAATATTAAAAAAAGGTCATCAATATTTATTAAAAATATATTGAAATATATTACCTATATAAATATATTTTAAAAAAATATTGATATATAAAAATGTATGAAAATCAAAATTATGACGGATATTTTTTGTTAAGGATACTTCCACAAATACACAAATTATAGATGTAAAACTTATATATATATATTTGGACATTTTAGATCTTAGAGTTTTTCCAGACTTCAACCAAATTATAAATATAAGTATTTTTCATCATTTTCACATAGATAGATCGATAGACGCTATCAATAGTACGGTTATAACTTGAAACTTATAATAGGAACCTATTATTAATACTTCTACCTAGTCTATTACTAGTTATTTTACTTATTGATTTTCACAAATATCAGTATATATCGAGAAAACAAATTAAAACTCGAACGCTATAATACCGGTTTATACTGTGCTGTGTACCTACTATGTATACTTCAATACTTCATGTGCCTATACTAGGTATATTTAGGTACCTACTTTTACCACTGGCTATTTATTTCATATGTTCTTTAGTGGTGGTTTCCATAAATAAATATTAATATATATTTAATTTCCATATATTTATTCTATAGTGCCCGGCCCAAAGTAGTCCTGATCAACTAGGTGTCTAGGTACAGGTACCACATTTATTTAGTCTCTCGCCTCGTTTTTTTTTTTTTCGTCAATATTCTCCCCGAAAAATTAGGCTATTTGTGCCTATGACAATAAATATAAAATTATATAAGATGGTAATTTTACTGAAATAAAATTTACGTGGGAAAAAGTTGGCGAGCGTATAGCGAGCTGTTTTTTTGGTTTTCAGTTATTTGGGCTGGTCAAAACTTCTGCCCCTCCCTTTCAGGAACTGAAATGACACCACTCTGCGTACACGATAGATTAAGTTACCAAATATTTCGCACGACGAAATATTAAAATTAATTTAAACACTTGATTTTGGTTATCAAATTAATTAGTTTTTATTTAAATAGTACACGCACACACAATAAATAACATAAAAAAACAGTCAGTTTACAAGTACCTATTTAAGATTTAAAGTAAAAAATATTCCAAATGTTAAAATATTAAGAAAACGACAAGTCCAAAAGAAGTGTTTAACACAGTAAAAATCAATATCTTTATGGACTAAAAATTAATATTACATCTAAATTAGACTAAAAATTAAATTAATTGCTTTTTTTCTGAGACTTTTTTTCCTAGGTTCATACCGTGGTGTAGTATATTTTTCGAAATTTAAATTTTTTAAAGAACTGTAACTATCCCAATAATTTAAATAGATATTAGTTACGAGAAAAATACGATGCTACGCCTATAAATTTGATAATAGTTAAATTTACTTTAATATTAAAAATGACAAAGTAGTGAAAAGAATATCGAACGAAAATGTCCTATATTTTCTGTTGGTTATAGACGGAGACAGCAAATGTAAAGGTAAATAGTTTTTATAGGTCTATTACTCGCTATATAAGTACTATATTTATCTATATTTTGTGGCAATAGGTATACTTATTAATTCAATAAATTATAAAAATACTCATTAAATCAATATTTTTATATTTATTAATGTACCTATGTAAGTATGGAAATTTACTATTCACATATTTACAATAGCCGAAATATGGTAGTGTATATACAACGAAAATAATATCGACTGCCATATATTAAGGCGTATGAACTATATAGGCAATTTCTTATTCTTTCGCTGGACGGCATTTGTACTTGTATTAATCGTAAATGATCATTAGTCTACTGTCAGTGACTCAGTGGCGTGCTCAGAATTTTAAAATAGGAGGGGAAATTTTCCCAAAATTTGATAAGTCGCTATCAGGAAAAAAAAAGGTCATTTGTGTAAATTTGACTCTGAATTCAATACAATCCAATGATAATTCATTTGACGTAGGTATTGTTTTCTGCGTTCATTCGTACACAATTAATTAAATAATTAATTTATAATTAAAGAATTTTAATAAGATATTATATAAAATATCATCATATAACATTATAAAAAAAAAAAAATTAAAACAAAATAAAATTATTTTACTCGTGTTGAAATCTATGGAGAAAAAAAAGGTCGTCCGGTGTCAGTAGGAGTGAAAACATCTCGGGGTTGGACTGGCTCTTCAAACCGGCCCGGGCTAAACATTTTCACCAGCCTTACCAAAGTGAAATTATTTTACATTTATATTACAGTTAGTTTAACGATTGGAATAGCTTATAGCATCTTATTGGATAGGATACTCTTGGTGAATGTATTGCAACATCGATAAAACGATTCTGAGCGGAGCTTCCGTGGTAAGTAATGTACATAAATCTCGATTTGCCAAAATCGTATTTTGGCAGTTTTTACATCATTTTTCCGGTAGGGGTATCTCAAGCAAATTCTAAAGCATATAAAAATATATATCGGAGCAAACATCATAATAAGAAACAGTAGTTTTTAGCATTTTAATAATAATAATAGGTTAGAACTTAAGACTTGGGCAAGTACATAGTATAGTCTATATAAATAATAATAAAAATAGAATAGGTAATCACTAACAAAAAATGTATACTTACCTAATTAATTATTAAGTCTGATGATGATACATATTGCACATAATAATAATGTATTACCTATATAGGTACCTATACTACCTACCTAGCCCAGAGTTATTATTTATTTATTTTATATTTAATAAGAGACTTGTCCATAAGCATTAAGAATATGATTTTATATGAATACACAATATTTACAGATATAACTATTTACAAACACGAGGTAAGAAACCGATTACTTATCCATGTTATTTTATAAATTTACATCTTTACAATTTACAGGTTAGAAACCTGGCTTTTTTATATTTTTTTTTATTGCGTAAGTATTTAAAGTGAGGTCTACATTTGACCTTTGACCTGAGGCAAAAGATAAGAGAACTTGAATTATAATAATTTGATGAGAAAAATGAAATTTAATAGGGAATAGTGAAACGAGTGTTTTTTGGTGAAACGTGGAACTCAATTAAAAATAATATGGAAGGACAATCAAATTTCATTTAGGGCGTCGTACCTACAAATTTTGAATGAAAAACTTTTTTTCAAAAAAAAAAAGCATTTTTAATTTTTATCAACTTACAAACATGTTAGAAACACGAAACGAAAAACAAATTATAGATAATAATATTATCTAGCGACCTACGTAGCTTTTTTCGATATATTCATTTTTTTTTAAAGATTTATAGTTATTAAAAAAAATCAAAAAGATTGATTTTTTAACAACTCATAAAACGTGTAAAAATGCACACATCAAAAATCGGCTACGAAGATCACTAGATAATTTTGTTTTTGTATTTCATCTTTCCACGATATTCTCAAGTTGTTAAAAATGAAAAATGCGCGTAAACATGTTTTTAACAAATATCGTTTGGTCTACCCAACGGCCGTAATGTCGATGGTGTAGAGAAAGCACCAAGGTGTTTTGGGTTATATTCGCGCTTGAGTACGCCGGATAGGTTCTAAGTGAGAGTAGGTACGTGGAATGTAGGAACATTGACAGGTAGGAGTAGGCAGTTGGCAGAAGTTTTGAAGAGGAGGAATGTGAATATTTGTTGTGTGCAAGAAACAAAGAGGAAAGGGGAGAGAGCAAGAGAAATTGGTGAGGGGTATAAAATCATATATTCAGGAAGGGAAAATAATAAAAATCCATATGAACCGTATTATTATAACCCATTGTTCCCTATAGGTGAGATATGAACGAATTCAAGATAGTATTGGGTCGCCTAAACCAGAAAAAATTAAAGATTTAATTAGTATCTACCCCATAACGTGATCAATACGATCAAATGCCTCAGTGAAGTCTGCAGTATAGATGGACAGAATCTTAATATAGGTAGGTATTTCAAATTTAAAATCGGAAAATTCTAAATCAATGAAATATATACCTAAAAATATACCTAAATAATGTACCTATCACTTTAAACCGTCTTAACTATTGACATAAAGACTACCTACTTATATATAACTATTAATTGTTGATATGCCAATGGTCTTAACTGTAGGTTTAACATAATAAAAAACAATTAGTATCAATAAGTAGGTAATATATTGATAAGTGGAATATATGGAATATTAAATTTCACTTTTCTTTAGATTAAACCACTTGTCCTAAGGTAGGATTAACATTTTTATAAACTTACAAGCATGTTAGAAATACGAAACAAAAAACAAATTATAGCTAATTACATTATCTAGCGACTGTTGGAGCCGATTTTCGATATAATACCTATGCATTTTTACTCATGTTATGAGCTTATGTTAAAATTTCTATTTTTTAATACGAGTAGCTCATAAAACGTGTAAAAGTGCACAAGTATATACAAGATCGCTAAATAATTATGTTCATTATAATTTATTTTATCTTCCTGCAATTTTTCTCAAGTTGATGAAAATCAAAAACGGGTAAGCCTTTTATTTTCAAATATTGTGATTACTAAGGTTCGGATTTTGAGGCAATATAAATGATAAAAAATAAAATGTGAAAAAAAGGCATTTAAAAATTGTAAAAATGCAAAAAAGGCATTTAAAAAAGATATATTATTTAAAAATTAAAAAATTATTATTAAAAAAAAAATTAACAACCATGTAGGTATTAAAAATAAAAGAAGGCACTTAAAAAATATCGATTATTAAATATATAAAAAAATTGTTAAAAAAATAATTGAAAATTTTGTCCCACGCATTTTTATGTTTATCCCTTCAACATGTTGCTGTACATGGAACTTTTTGTCACTTAATACTTTTACGTCACAAATTTTACAGTACAAAATTAGTCAATCGGTTGAAAATATATTTTCCCCGAATTCTGAAACGTACTTTTTTAATTTACAACTCTCACTCTTATTAATTTTCGACATATTATGACGACTGCGATTGATTTACAATTTTATCTACGATGAACACATTTTAATAGTAGTATCTATAGTGTAGGTACTTTGTACTTTTAAAACGCACGTACCGATATATACGATACGCATATCACCGATATTAAAGTATACACGACATGACGTGTCAAAATGTCATGTGGGAACTTTATATCCATTATCGGTCATTTTAAACATACCATCAACAACGTCTCACACGTCATAAATTGCTATCTTGTCTTTGTAAGGTCTTATCAATTTGTACCATAAAATTATCAAATTATTGTAATAAATTGATAATTTTACAAAAAATATAAAAAAGGCAAATAAAGGCATTTATAAGAAAAAAAGGCAATAATAATGTTTATCCATCAGCATAGAAATTAAAACGAAACACATTTTTATATAAGAACGGTCTTTCTATCACTTCCCCCCCCCCCAAAAAAAAAACACAAATAAAAATGGTATTGACACTATTGACTATTTTTAAATTCTTGGATTTTAATTCATAAAAGTGGCCTATACAAAACCCCTTAAAATCGGTTGTGTAGCGTCTTCTCAAAAATATTGTACAGAACAAAAGTTATTACATGTTAAATAACTCTGTTAGTAATGTATGTACTAATGAGTATAGTAATAAAATATAATAATTCCATTAGTAATTATATATTTAATTTTAAAACATTTTAACCGTTTTTAAAATGTATACAAGATTAATCATGATTCGTCCTTTACTCTGTATTCATAAGTTGATGATAATTTGTAATAGAAATGTATAGTTTCAATTATGATGAAACTGTTCAATTTTAATAACTGTATTATTAAGTTTAATTTTACCTTTCGAGTTTCGATAAAATGTTTAATTTGAAATTTGTATATTTTTTACACTTAATGAAAGTTCTCTAGATGCTGTGATGTAATAAGTTACTTTTTTTTAACAACTTATGAACTGGTATGAACGTCAAGCAATTTTTATGTCTGTTAACATTGGTGCGTGTTCAATTTTTCAATAAGTACAAACTTAAAATCGAAAGACAATCAATGTACAATTGTATCAAATTTTCATGTAGTAGTTACCCAACGCCTAAATGACTAAAAATAAAATGCAAATAGATTTTTGTTGAAATGTATTTTCACTTTTTGGAAAAATATTGCAAAATATTAGCCATTTTATAGGTTTACCACCCATAATATTGAATATAGTATCTACTCAGAACAATGTTTAAGACATTTTAATCTAAACTTTAAAAACAAATAACTAGCCAAATATAAAACCATCTAAAGGCTGGAAAATTGTGAAATTAAATTCTGTTCATGTCAAATAGTAATTTAATAAAATAATCCATAAACTTGTGTTAAATACTACACCTTTATTCTTAGGTTTCATATTATTTATAATTGGTATACAATTCAGTAATATTTTTTCCAAAATCCAATACCACATATCAATTTTGAAATAGGAATATGGAAATTATTTTACATATCCTACAATAAGGTATTACAACAAACAACATTGTATATAACTTGTATGAAAATGTTATCATAATTTCACAAAAATTTACAATAAATTATAAATATATATTACGATATATATATAAATGTATACCTCAAAATATACAGAATTTAATTCTAAATCTAAAAAATATTGCCTTCATTTCCTTAAACACAAAAAAATGATTGAAAACTACTAGATATGAAAATAGTTTAATGAATATTGATATGTGTACTGAACGCACAATACAATAACTTTTTCAAGGTATAAATTACACATATCTTAATTTATGTTTGTTTGTTACTTAATTTCTTTTTTAATAAATAATAAGGTTTGACAGAGTAATAAAACAAAATTTAATAATATATACGAAATTATACAAATATATATTTCGTTTTTCCTCCATTTACTCATGCACAAATTGCTTGTCTAAAATATAGTTATTTTGTTGTATTCAATACATTTGTTTCATAAAAAAAATCAATTTTTTTTTTCTTTGTGATAATTATAAAAAAAAAAAAGTAAATAGGAAAAATGATCATGCAAAATACTTTAAAGATGTATGTAAGATTTACAGATCAAGATCAAGCAAGATGACCAACAATCCAGGTCTTTTTTTGGATTGTAATAGAAGAATTATACATATCAAAAGATGTAGGCAATCAAAAAAACCAAATTGATTATTATATAGAACTTGTACAAGTCATAATCGTGGCGAGTGGAACAAATAAAACGTCCGAGATTAGATACATGAAAAACACAAATGCGTAAGAGAAAATTAAAACAAGATTCTATGATAAATATACTGTTCGCAATTAATCTGATGTTTAAGCACGGCTACTATCATCCAGTTCCAACGCTTCACCTCCAAAATTCTAAAAAAAAAAAAAAGAAAAATACATTAACTTACACAAGCAGTAAAAACATTTTGGTTGTATACAAATATAATTATTAATTTAATCTATTAAAAATGTTTTTATAATATAATAAGTGGAAGTGAAACTATTCAATACCGATGGTATTTTGGTGTCTTGTCCCATGCAATATTGATGAAAATACGGATGTGACTAACATACATCAACATCGGCCAGAAGTAAAACTGTATTAAGGCCGATAACAACAACGCTCATTACGGAATAAAAACATACCTTATTCAGTTAATAGCGACCGGTATCCCCCACACTGGATTGGCATACTAATCGCCAATATTTTTTTTTACCATTGTCATACAACATTATTTAGGGTCACTCTATATAATACCAAGTACCAACAATCACATGGGTCCACTGTTCGAATAAGTTCATATTCGAGTAAAGAAGTTATCAAGGTTAAGACACATTACTCACATGTTAATTCAAATTTACATGCAACTCCATGGTAATATGTGATATTGGTACTGTGCACATTAATACCACTCACAATAAAATTAGTGAACATCTTTAAAAAAACAATTTTTCAATAATAACATACTCCGAGGATATATCTGTAGAAAATGGCTTAAATTTTGTTTGTCACACGTAACATATTTTTCAAAATACTTAAAATACTTAAAAACGCTTGGCATGGAATGGTGTGTTATTAATATGATCACAAAACCTATTTCTATATAAAATTAATAATAATACAAGATTAGAAATTTGCAGTATGTTTAAACGTGGAATTTAAATGCAGGTTGGGTTACACGTGGCATGTGAATAGTTTGTCTCACCTTCATTAGTAATAAACATATTAATATATGTATTTTAACAAAATAAAAATTATGCAACTAGTATAAAAAGGTGCACCAATATGACACTTGTGGGAATATTTACGCATTAATTATCATGTCTATACCTCAAATGTACACAACGACTATTGTATTCATAAAAATAAAAATAAACATATTATATAGGTTGTTTGACATTAGAAAATAACATATATATTAAAAATGACGGAAACTCAAAATCAACTGTACACAATTTGTATACATATAAAAGTACACTGAATAGCAGGGACGTGGAAAGAAAATCTGGGCCCTCATTTTTATTTTATTTATTCTGAATATTAGTTGGTAATACAAGGGTCAGCGACACAATCAAAAAAACTACCTAAAAGCGTAACAAAACTATGGGACTTTGAAAAGTCTGATAAAAATTTTGAAAACTGTTTTGAATTCATCAATTGTCTTCTAGGGATAGATCAAAGCATGTATAATTTTTTTTTTTTTTTTTAGCTGTTATTTATCATTAAAAATTGCAATTTTCAAACATTAATATCTGTAATAATAAAGAAAAAGGCCTCGATCGATCTCTAGAAAACAGGCCAACACATTAAAATTTGACTTTCCAATATTCTAAAACTTTATCACGGTTATTGGTCTTTTAGGTAAAAATTTCAAGAATGAACAATATATTAAGTGGTATGGTAAAATAGAGGTATGGAGATATTTTTAGATTAATTTTAAAATATACTTAAATATTTCTAAATTGTTAGATATTTATTTTTCATATTTCTTAAAAATTGCCTAAACAGAACCTCTTAAAATTTGAATATGTTGCAACCCCTTAATAAGAAATGTATTTTGCATTTGCTTCTTATATGAGAAATGTTTTTTCTCAAAAATCAAGGCTTCCTAAAATCTTTGGGCCCAGTGAGAATCACCCCCCCCCCTTTTGACAGGCCTGCTGAATGGCTATACAAAATATTATGGTCACACACCATCAATCGAATTGGCCGAGTATTCTAGAACACTCTAAAATACCCTTCACCATAGTGCTTAGGCTAGTCATCGGCATTGATGTGTCAATTTAATAAAAATTTAGTATTACCTTTTGTTTGGATTCGTTGTCACTTTGGCTGTTAGCTCTTGGAGGGCCATCACTTCGTGCTCGGGATCGGTTATTACGACGACGGTAACGAGGACGGGGCCTATTTGCTCCATTTTCATCACTTTGGTTGTATTCATTATCCTGATAATAATGTTTAAATAATTTTTCAATGTATTATAATTATTATTTCAACATAAATTACATTGCATTTTTACTAGTTAAAATGTAAGTTATTGTATTTTACATGTAAGATATTTAAAAATATTAGTAAAAACACAAGGCATACACTATATATGATTGATATATTATTTTTATTGACTACATACTAGCACATAATAAAGATTATATTTTCATAAGGTATGTTACTTTTATAATTTAAAATTAAATTTTCCTTAATAACCATAGGTTGTTTTAAATCTGTATTTACCTGATTTTCATCTTGATAGGGTCTTCGGGGTGGACCTCCAGTACCACGGCTGCCTCTAAATCCACCACCACGTCTGAAGAAACGCCTGGGAGCACCCATACCACGACCTCTACCTCTACCAGGAGGCGAACTATCATATCCATAGTTATCTCCTCCCTAAGAACACAATTGTATTAATATGTTTCAATTAATTATTATAATACGCAATAATTTATATTATTTATATTATATATTCATCTTTTCTAGTCATTCCACTCTTTCAAACCTTGAAATTCTCATCTCTGCTATACTTAACCTCTGCTCTATCTTCTTATCTATTACCAAACATTATAATTCGTACATCATTTAAAAATAAACTAAAATAATTTATAGAATCCTTTGAATAGTTAAATATCACTACTTTACATAACATACAAATAATTATTTAGATATTTTAAAATTCATGAAATCTAAGACATCCCTAAAACAAATTATTAAAATAATTATGAAAACAATTCTTACATTGTTGTAATCACCACCTTCTCCCCTATTAGGAGGTGGACCCCTTCGGTTGCCACGGTAGCTATTATACCAATTCTGCTGACGCGGTTGGCGATAACGTCTTGGCTGTTCACCTACTTCATTTTCACCTTCCTCTTTGTTGTCACCTAATATATACAAAACAATATTAAAAGAACAACAGCTATAGATAAAAAAAAGAAAATTTAATAGGTAAAGTATAATAAAATTAAAAAGACATACCACCACTTGCACTAGTATCCCTTGGAGGAAGACCGCCATTCCTTGGACGAGTATTAGGACGACGTCCATAAAACCACTGACGATAGTTATTTCTTCTCCTTTCGGCAGCATAAGGAGATCCCTTAACAGCTTCCCCATCTGGCCCAGTAACATTAGCGGCTTCGTGACCTTTTTCGCCTTCAACAACGTCAAATTCTACAGTTTCTCCATCACCAACACTACGTACTATTTTTTTTGGATTGTTCTTAATTATAGCTGACTGAAAATATTATTGATAATAATTAGATTAAAACTAAGATATAAAAGAGTAGTTTTCTAATTTTTATTTTAAATTGGTCACTAAAATTTAAAATACTTTAATCATTTACCTAAATTAATATTTACTAATAAAATGTGCACCTATAGGTAATATTTTACATGCATAAACCTCACATTTTATAAAACAATTGCTTAAAATACCTATATAATTACTATCATTACAACTATTTAAATATAATAAAATAAATAATAAATAACTCAGTATTACCTGGTGGACAAATATATCTTCTTTTGTGTCATTACTAAATAGAACATAAAAACAAATAATTAGTTACTTATTATCTATGATCATATCCATTACAGTGAGATTGCAACAATCTAAGCACCTGATATTCCAAGCACAATATTAGCAATAAATAATTTATATAAACATAATACCTATATAGTGCTATCGTGATATATATACTTAGTGCACTAATGCAGTCTACAGTTAATTTTTTTATTGTGTAGTATCTAAAGATGTGTTATAATCTGTAGTATTTGGCATATTTAACATAACATTAATATACTATGTACAATACCTTCAATAATAAGGAAATGTGATAATTCAAAGAAAGACAATAATTAGGTAACTATATTGCACCATATAGTTATAATTCGATAAATTCAATTTATTAAAAATAGTTAACATAAAATTATTCATCACAAATAGGTAGGTAAATAATTCTAATCTTCCTCAGTTATAAAAATCATTCAAAACAGATAAATCCATGATTAGAAAAATATGACTACCTAGGTATGGTTACGTAGTTAGTATGTTTGTATTATGTATACATCACATAAACAATAATAAAATATGTATAATGTATGAACTATCATATTAAATTTTTAAATTTATTCCACACAAACAAAATACAAATTTAAAAATACAATGTCCAGGTACTAGTGAATACCAATGGTCAATAGTGATAATTATTATAAATTTACATGAAGATAGTTACAGTCAGATAACTTGGCACATTGGGTGGTTTAAAATCGGTGTTTCCCAAACTAGTTTTTTCTGCTAAATGTAGCCCCCCAGTCACCACACTGGGCAATTTATAACGATATATGTAAAAGTAATCAATTACAGCAGACACCGTATGGTATATAATATTATTATTGATAACAGATACTTTGTGGAGATCTTATCAATAGACCGAATAAACGTATGTAAAATAATCACAGAATTTAATTTAATGAAAAATTGATCGTTTAAGTATAATATTATGACAGGCAAGTGCTAAATGATAATTTAAAATACGAGGTGCATATTATATTATGCTTATTGTGATAAAAAGATGTATTAATTTTACCCCCAGTTAAAACAATCGTAACTTACCGGTTGATGAAACCATAGCCACTTTTGACGTTAAACCATTTGACCACGCCAGACACTTTCACGGCTGAAAGACAGAGAAAAAAAAAAAAAAATCGTTCAATAAATACAAAAACCACGGTACCTAGGTATTTATATTTTATGATCTTTCGGTTTGACGTAATACACAACGACCGATATAACCGGCTAGAAAAACGTCATCGCGTCGTCAAGTTCAAGGGAGCAAGGACGATTATTTTACACAATATCGTCGATGATTAATATGAGAAAAAAAAAAAAAAAAAAGGAAAAAAATACCAAGTACATACGCAAAATTATCCGTCAAGTCCTCGTGCGACAACTATTTATTATTATAAACACGGTGTGGGCGCGGGACGTGTGTCGTCGGTCAACATGATAATAGGTATTATTAATAATGACGAATGTCTGGAATCAAAACAAATACCGGAGTAGGTAGTGTAGGTACAATGGATTATCGGACAACCAAAAACCGGTGTTTACAAAACATTGGATGCGACCCGCGGGGGTATACACGATTGTTATTACACGACAAAACCACCGCCGCCGCCGCCGCCGCACGCCTTATCTAGCACGCAACGCACGTCGCGACGCTCGTGTCTCGTGCGCGGCACGGTGAAAACGTAACGAAAACAACGAATGAACGGTGGAACCGTCGTCGGAAAAACCGGTGAGCGCGAAACGCACGTCGTTGGCGGTCCGCGCGTCTCCCGTTTCGCGAGGCCTGGGCCCGCGGGAAACGCGGCACAAAGCACGTGAACTGCGAATCAATGGCGACCGCCGCGTTTCGTGCGTGGGACGAGCCCCCCCGAGAGCGCGCGCGGTTACCGGCGGCGGCCGGGGCTTTTCGGGGCGCCCGAACGGGTACTTACATATGACCGGCTTTTGCGCCACGGGCTTCTGCTGCCGCTCCGTCCTTCTCTCGCCAACTTGTTCCGCCATTTAGTTGTTAAGACGGTGGCCGAACTATGATGTTAAAGATGGAAAAAATTACCCCAACGCGAACTCCTGCCTGATGTTCACCTTCTCTGTCGTTGTACTCCACTGGGACGGCCGGAGCGCGAGCCGACGGTGCCGGCCGCCGCCGACGGCGCACGACGCGACGGCGGCGCGCGCAACCGGCCCAGGTGCGGCCGGCCGTTGGATGCGCGGTCGCGCGCCACCGGTTACGTCACGCCGCTATCACCGCCGCCACGGACGGTCCTATACACTTTTTGCGCCATGACCGGCCCGGCCGGCCGGCCGATTTGACCGTTCACTCCACGATCGGCAGTACCTTGTCACTGCGTGCCGCGACCACGATGTGATAGACGAGAGGGCGCGGGCGCGAGTATTTTTTTTTTTTTCCCAAAGCCCAAACAAAATGGTCGTCGGTTTCCGCCGGAGGTATCATGGAAAAAACGAGTTTGTTTACATTACACCGGCCGACTCGACCAAAAATATTATTTATCTGCGAAAGTCGAAAATTTCGAAACAAAAATATGCCCGACAAATGAAAATTTTTTAATTTATTAATTTTCCGCGTTTATAGAGATACGCGTTAACCATTTCAATAATTCAACCATAGACATCTTAATATGTCTATGATTTCAACTTACACAAGCACACGTTTGCAATCGTTACATTTGAAAACGATTCTTATCCTGTATAATATATGCCCATAAGCACTTATACCTACTCAAGTTGTTTTAGGTACTATTACTTTTTTATTTTTATTATTTATTTAATATTTTTTTAAAAAATATGTCGATTATACAATAATAATACCTACTATCACGGGATTATTTTTAAAATGTATAGGTACTTAAATATTTTGAAATTATTAGATTTTCATTTTGCTTGAAATTTTTCTATACAGAATCCCAATAATGTTCTCTAATCTCTGGTACAATAGAGTTCAAAAACCAATTTCACCGACAGAAAAATGAACAATGCAAAACGCATATCTCTAGACGCGTTCTAATAAATTGCACCTTAAAGGTCTAAAATCTTAAAAAATAGTAAAAAGTCGTCTAAAAAATTTTTTAAAAAATGTGAAATACATTTGGACTAAGTTGGGGTATCCCGTGAAATTGGTCCTCCTAGCCATGTGGATTTAATAATATGTTGGAAGATTTTTACTCAAATACAAATAGTTGATTCTAATTCCATCAGAACGTCGCAATAAGTACCTACATCAATTTAAAATACATTCGAATTGTCCATAACATTTAAAAGGGAATGGTCGAGGCACTTTTTAAAATATATTTGTATTTAATTAGATATTTGTGTTCAAAATGTTGACAATTTTGGAAACTTTAAATGGTTTTAATTATAGTATAAAATATGAATATGAAAAATATAGATCGATCATTTCCTCGGATAAGTAAAAAATCTATATACGTCTTCAAAATAATTTTGAAAATTCCGTATATTATCCAAGAATAATTATTATTCTCAGAGCTGCACAGACCGTATCGGACTATTGGAATTATTAGAATGAATATTTTTTACCAAAATAATAATGGTGAGAAGCCCCATAATACAATTATTTAATAATAATGATTGACATTTGTACTTACTGTATTATCTTGTAATAATAACTGATTTCTAAATAATTATTCTAAAAATCTAAAAATGATGTCTACCAGCATTTAGGTTTGTCGGCAAAACATAGAAAAAGTTTTTGCTTATTAACTTTTTTTAGGACACATCCCTCTTAAATTTATTTAATTATTGTGTGTTTTAAGGGGTCTAATGTCTAGGCACTTTTTATGGATATTTTAAAATAAATGAAAATGTAATGATTTAAATGTAAGTAGGTACCTAACTATTCGTTTTATCTTTTAAATTATTTAGAATAGGGATCCCACAATGCCAATTCCGTGTTTATTATTGTAATAACATGATATTTGTTTAAAAAATTATAAAAAAAATATTCGATTTCACATTTACACCTAAAGCATCTAAGTTTTCAAAATCACCATACGAGTACCTACATGAACACCAATGATTTTCAGTGGTAAAAATATGTTCATGCAAAACCAACGAAAGTTGAAAAGTCATTAGAAAATTATTCAATAAGCTAAAATAAAATATTGATTTTTATATAAAGCTACGGAACTATATACTAGAAACAATGACACAAGAAATGAAAACTATATATATTAGAATTAATTTTAATGAATATTTAATAGAAGCTGCAATAACATTGGTAAAAAATTGGGTATTTAAAATTCAAAGACAAAGGTAATAAAACAAACAAATTTTTTGATTATAGCTGAATGAAGATGAACGATTAGAATAGATAACAATTTATAAAATATCATATTATAAAACTGGAAATAAAATGAAGATTCTAAAATGTTCATTAATTCATTATATTGATGAATTTTTTAAATGATTACAGTCAATTAATTAAAGTAAATAGATGTATAGGATTATAGGAGTGATTCAAGGCGAGCATATTTTTCGAGGAGCTACAAATTTCTGTAGACTTTATCTAGTAGTTTACTATGCAGAACATATTTTAACATATAAAGTAGTCAGCCCCTAAAATTGTGTGTAGTACGTAAAGTTCAATGTGTAGTATGAAATTAGCAACTGTGTTAATGAAATTAGGCAATTCTACATTTTTATATATTATAATGTCGATGACAAAAATAAAAAAGGTCATTCAAAGAAAAAATGGATTATATGTGTAGTGCGCAAATCAGAATATTTTAGGGGCTGAAAGTAGTAACATATAAACTAGTGCCACCCAGTAAAAATTAGTACCACCTAGTGGTTGATGGATGTGCCCCGTATTATTATTGAAAATTGAAATATATTGACTAATATCAATAAATACGTTTTTATCACTATAAATTACTATCCGGTATTTTTGCACGAAAAGCATAAAAATAAATATATTATATATTATAAAAAATAACTATGTAGGTATCTGGTATATACAGTATGTCCCGTCTTGAATGTACCACTCAATATCTCGGTCTGATGACGTTGAAATTAAATGCCGTTTTTTGGTATAGCTATATAAGGAAGTATCAAAATATCATTTTTAGAAAAATTTCCAAATTTTAACTCCTTTTGTGTGTGCATGCGAAGTATAACTTGTTTTTATTTTTAATGACAACCCATATTTTTGTTACTGGAATTATATAATAATTTATACTTACCCCCCCCCCCCCCTAATATACATATAAAATGTATATTAATGTATATTAGGTAAATATATATCAACATTCAACAAACGACTATTTCTAATTCAGACCTGAGACGATATTCATTTTTAGGACATTTTTGTATTATTTAGAATTTGCTCGAGGTATCGTATCATATTTTTCAATGTAAAAATAGTGGTTTAAATATTCAACAATTTGCTTATTTTCCAATAGAAATATTTAATTAACTAGAAATACTAGTCGAAAATATATTCTTGTTATGATACCTCAAGAAAGTTATAAAGGTTATAAAGGAATCTAATAGGGTTTTAAGCTTTATTAAAAGAGTAGGTACACATTTTGACGTTCTGATGGAATTAGAATCGTCTATTTGAATGAAAAATATACGTTTTATCGTGGTTGCAAAATAAATCGTTGACATTTTATGTACACGTGCATACGTATATTGTGTATAATAACTTCCCCATATTATTTTTATAAGCGGGTTACTAACACATTGATTATAATATATAATCAATGTTAACACTAATGATCATTTACGATTCACACAAGCACAAAACCATCCAATGAAAGAGTAAAAAATTGCTTATATAATGCTCCTACAGTGGACGTTTTACAGCTCCCGCGAGGATGTTACACTCGCATTTGCTATCTCCATCTATAACCAACTGAAAATATTGTAAATTTACGTCCGGTATTCTCATCACAACTTTATCATTTCTTTTCTAATATTATAGAGTAAATTTACCTATAATCAAATAAATATATGAGATCATCTATGCTGCAACTTCGTTTTTTTCCGAATTTAATAATTAATTATTAAAAAGAGAAATATATCTTTTTAAATTATTGGGATTTAAAAATAGTTATATTTCTTTACAAAATTAAAATTTCGAAAAAAATTGACTATACCGCGGCATAGATGATAATCTCGTCCACACATTTGACAATATAGGTAAATCTACTTTAGTATTAGAATTGACGAAATTGTAATAAGAATGCCGAAAGTATATATTTCCTATATTGTCATTAGGTTAGACAGAGAAAGCAAATGCTGATGTAAAAATTGTAAATGTAAACATTTACTAATATTAATTATATATACCTATTTAATTATATTATATAGGTAGAATGGTTTTATCTAAAGAAATTAATATAATTATTACTTTCAAATTCAATATCACCAGTACCTTACCTGACAAACGATATACCTAGGTACTTTGCACATCATCCTACCGACAGGATTTGTTTTTATGAGGTATAGAGACGGAACAAGGTCTCTGAGTCGTGATTTTCGATAACAAAGGATTTTGAAATAGTGACTATAACACTGCTTATAGGCTATAGCCTATAAATATATACATTTTACATAAAATGCATATATTTCACCTATGAATTATATTAATTATTATAAAATATAAATTAATTTGTCCAGTTTACATATGAAAATACTTAGGTAGGTATAAGTTGTAGGTACCTATATATAATAGTTCATTATTGCGTGAAAATTCTAATTTTTGATATAAACCTAAAACATGGTTCTATCTAAATACTACAGTGTAGTGGAGTAGCTAGAATTTGTAAAAAGGGGAGACAGTTAATATTAGGGGCTCCTATTTGATGAGCAAAAAAAAAAAAAAAATCTATTTATCTCAAAATATATAGATTCGGCAGAGATAAAACATTGCATTTTGAGCGAAGTTCAGTACCTAATTATCTATCCTACTACCAAAAAAAGTGTATACCTACATGAAAATAACATAAAATAGTTCACCCGCCCATCCGTTTGTTCGACGTACGAACAACTATCGTGTGCTCGTTGGCGTTGCATCGTTTTTGTGTATACATTGCACCACGTAGGTACTGTGGATGTAAGAGGTATCACTAGGTTTCACATATATATTTAGGTTCAATCACTTTCTTTTTTCAGAAAAATAAATACCTTAATGTTAAAAATAGAGTTTTTAAATTAAATATAATTTTGAATTATAAATTATAGAGGCGTATAGCTATAGTGGGTTGGCCTGGTAGGTCCGGGCCTACCAACTATTCTTCGAAAAACAGTTTTTTAAATGCTTTAAAATTTCCCAAAAAATACATAATGATAACTCGTTCTTTTCAATAATAATTTAATAAATAACTCAATAATAATTTGTACTTGTTAGGCCAATTTCACAGGCTCACAACCTATTAATAATTATTGACAACCTTTAATAATTTCCATTATTAAAGTAATTACAAACCATTTATTGTAACTTTTAAGTTAAGTATTGAGAGAACTATACTTAATACCTATCATTGATTATGTATATTATTATATATATATATATAATCAATGTATAACAATGTTATTATATATATTATACTATATAATATATATATATATATAGACCAAAGGAATTTTTTTATGACGTAATATGATCAATTTTAAAACGTATTAAATTTTTAAAATATTTTTTAATCACAAATGTGTTTGCGAGGCTAATGTACCTTTACTGTACTGCACTATTATACATTACTTACTATTATGACGAGGGGGGGGAATTTTCGTCAGACAAATGATTAGGTACCTATTATAATTATTTTTATCACCAAAGCAAATCAACATATTCACGCGTCAAATCTTACATAATAACCTAATTTTCTTCTAAGAATCATCATTTAGTCTGATAAAATGATAACTAATAAAACCGTTTTAAAAAAATCTTGTAAAATTAAAAATACATATTTGTAATGTCCAGATTTGTAATGCGCATTTATTACAAATACTATATATTCTATATTGTGTATATACATATATTCATCGGAATTGAGTAAAAAAAAAATCTACGAACATACGTTGCGACTGGCAGGCCTACCCATATTTTTATTTCTATAGCTACGCCCCTGATAAATGATTGAAAACGACTAAACCAACCAGAATAATTGTTCATTTGTTTTTGCGTAAACATGTTTTATAAATATCGTTACTACAAAACAAAAAAAAAAAATTTGTACTGACACGGGATATTATTTTCAAATTGCAAGATTTTCATTTTCTTTAAAATGTCTTATAATAAATAGAACTCTTTAAAATCTCCGGGCGTGTGCTGCAGTATTTTTAATATTTTATGTGCCTACCTATTTTTATATATTATATTTATACGATAGAACTTACACCAACAATTATTAGTAAAACACAGGGATTTATGAAAATTGTATTCATTTTTCATTTTCATCAAATACCTATAACGGAAAATATAAATAAACCGCGTTAGTGAGTCCTATGTAAAAGCATTGTATTATCTTACATAATGTCACGTGGAATTTTTATCGAGCACCATTAGCTCTTGAACGAACGTACCTAAACAAATTTTAGTACTAGGTACCTATGTACCATTAATTATCTATCAAATTGAGCTTGAGCCTATGTCATTTTTTCATGACATATTATTATCAGTACAAATGTGAATGAAAAAAAATTGTCTACACCGATTTATTTTCGAGTTGTGTGATCACGATATTTGTTAACAAAACCATTTTACAATGGTTGTTGTAACTTGGTAACAATATGTTCTCGGGCTATAGTTGTAATTAAGAAACCAAATTTTTACACAATGTTATACTATTTGTAAAAAACCTCCAAAAAAATGGTTTTTACAAAATTAATTACTTTTTTTAAATTTTATATTTTTTTTTAAAGGACAACGGTTGAACACATATAGTTTTGGCTATAATATTATGTCAAAATTTGGTTTCTTTACAACTACAGCCCGAGAAAAATTTTTTCTCATAAAACAGTTTTTTTACAGTGAAATAACGCATGCGTAAATATAAAATTAAAAATTAAATATAAACTTTTTTTTATCTAATTTAAGTTAATATTTTTTTCGGTTTTAACTGTTGTTAAATTTATTTTTAGTTAGCTTTTAACTAAAGGCATTTAGGCTAACTTAACTTAACTTAGGTATCTAATTTTTTCCACCAACTACTTTAGATAGTAATATATACCTATCTATATAATATATGTGTATAATCAATGCTAATACCTATATCTACTAGGTATACTATTCTTCACATTAAAAGATTACAAATATAATATAAAAATATTAATACATTAATGTGTTATATGTTTATTGTTTTCACAAAATATTATAATTATATATTATTATAATACATTATTATTTATTTTATATAGGTATTATAAAATAATATACAATGAAAAAGACGCTACACCTGTAATTTTTAAGGGGTTCCATATGTAGGCAATTTTCGAGAAATTTGGGGCAAATAAAAATCTAAAAATTTAGAAATATTTAAGTTTATTTTAAAATTAATCTGAAAATGGCCCCGTAATCCTACCACTTTTGTGTAATCACGATATTTCCGTCTAACAGGAATAAAAGCTATAGACAAAACTGTGGAACTTTGGAAAGTCAGATTTGACTTATATATAGTAGACAAATCGATGAATTTAAAACTTGATTTTAGCTTTGTCTAGTTTTAGGTAGATTTTTTCGTCAGTGTTATGTACTGTACTATTGTGCGACGACCTCTATAAGGAAGTTACGAGCGTCGCCTATACTAAAGAGTAATGGTTAGGCATTTTATGTGGCATGCACATTTTGGTCGTGTCCTTATGTGAGTGTTTATTTTCTTTTGAACATTATAGTATGTGTGAGCTGTAGATTCCAATAAAAGTTGTATATAGGTACAGGTAACCGATAATAATATTATTATAATAGTTACCTATGTATTCAATGTTAAATTTTATATATACGATTTACTATTATATAGTATATATATTATATACCTACCTACTAAGATCAATCCGATATTACTGTGTTATAATAAATGTTATAATAATGTATATATAATGTTATAATCAATGGTATTACATACCATGACAAAATAGATCTATTTTGTCATGTTACATACCTATATCGATGGAATCGATCTCGTAAAGTCAAATTACAAATGTATTGATAAATACCTAGTAGGTATGTATACCTATTAATTTAATGGTACTAAGTAGGTATATTGATTCAACATAATATAGGTTCGTCGTTCGGTCATTTCATGGTTGAAATATATATATCAATTAATAAATAAAACCGTGTATATATTTCAACCATTATCATTTATAATAATATTATATTGCTATAATATGAACAATAGTAAAAAAAGAATTCAAAAATCAAAATTGAACTAATAATTTACAAGAATAAATTAATAATTATATTCAAAGATTGAAACAAAATTCAACTATTTTCAACCATTTACGATCATCATCGATTTCGTTTCCTATTTCATATTTACGATTTAGATAGGTACCTACCTATTTTTTTTTTTTTTTATATCGGGATACGGGAACGACCCATAATAATAGTCAGTAACAATAACACAGTAAATTTTATTAATTTCATAAACAATCAATCATAATAAAATGTATAAATTAATATTATACAATTCAAAACTTTTTAATATTTTAATTCTTATCCCCTATGAGACCTTTTAAAAAGTAGGTAGGCAAATTCAAATAAAATGTTTTTAGTTAAATATTCATGTTTTTTTCAAATAAAATACCCAATATGAGTAATAAAATATTAAAACTATTAAAAGTAAATAATCTAAAAATAATTCCAGACACACAGTTTGGATTTAAAGATAAAAAAAATCCCTCTCTCCAAAAAGTCCATCAAATAGTTAATTTAGCCCAGTCCCCGGTAAAGAAAAACAATATTGTACAAGTGTAATTCTGGATGTAGCTCAAGCCTTCGATTCTTACCAGGCATTAGCTCCCTTTTACCTTACACTCAAATATATTTTAACTAATCGTTCCTTTGTATTTTGCTGTGAAAAAGAACTTTCCAACCTCCAACCTATTCTTGTAGGAGTTCCCCTGCAAGGAAGTATTATAGCCCACACCTTGTATAACATTTTTACCTCTGATAATGATTTCTACATTCTAATAATACCACAAAAAAATCTTGACGATTTACAAAACAGGTTTAAACTCTGGAGAATATTTACACAAATTAGTCCGTTCCATTATTATAATTCTTCGTCTAGGTATCAACCTCCGACAATTAACATCACATAATTCACCACAAAAATATTGTCAGATATCTAGGTATCCACCTGGATAATTAACTAAATTGTTCCAATCATATACAATTAAAAAGAAAAGTACTTCATCTCAGACTCCATCAACTTAGACAACTCTTAAAATCAAATCTTGCCCTTAATACTAAACTTATAATTTACAAACAACTAATTGGTCCAAGAATAACTTACGATATCCAATATGGGGCGTAGCCAAAAATTCTAATATCAAAATCATTCAGTCCTTTTAATCAATTAGTCTTTATCTCATTACTAATGACACATATGAGCAATCATATTTTGCAATTTACATAACGATTGAAAAATTCAAACAATACTTACCCTATATAGCCTATTATATCTATAAAACTTTCCATAATCAAATTAACCTGCCCATATACAAACTTTCACCCCTTACTCTTACTGATAACCCATTCCGTCGCTTTAAGGGAACATACTACCTGACTCAATTGTCTTTGTCTTATGGGCTCCAGCTTCCCAAAATATCATTATGTACTCTAGTACTCTAATTAATTATGAACTTCATAGAAATAATTGAGACAATATTAAAATTAAAATTTTATAACTAATTCCTAATAGTCGTTTTTATAATAGTATTTTGCTCAGTAACTCAGCCTCCCCCCCAAAAAATAATCTAAATACTATAGGTAAATATACAGGTAGGTATATAGGGTGATTTTTTTTTATCATTCGCCATAATATTATCTGGGGAAAATAATTTTTAGAAAACTATTTGTATACCTACCTACTCCATTCTATATTTTTAAATCTATATCCCCCTCTATTATTTGTTAAAACTATATCAACTTTAGATTTTCAAATGGAAACTTAGTATATAATACTATAACTTAGTACTTAATATATAGTTTCATCTAGGTACAAAATATGATCTTAGATCTCATGGTTTACATATTAGGTACCAAATATGCAATGTATCAAAATCTGCTCATTTGTGTGGTGTTGGAAAGAAACCACAAGGAATACCTAAAATGAGATGGGAGGATATGGTAAAAAAAAATGTGTAATAACTCCTGGAAGTTCAGATTGAAAAGCATGAATGTCTGACAATTATAGTTGGAGGTTAGGGACTACTTAGGCCTTAGGGCGTATGGTACACAAAGGTCATAGAAGTTGATAACTGCAATAAAAACAAAATGTAGTTTCATATATGTTTGTCAAAAAGAATAAAAATATTAATCAATAATTGCATAGGTAATCATTAGGAATAAAAGAGAAAAGAAAATATACAAAATAATAAAGTGTTTATTATTAGGAAATTTGTCATTTAATCAATTAGGTACCTATATTATGACATATTTAAATATAATAATAAACATTATAAAATTTAAAATATAAATTACACCGGGAAACTTGTAATTGCTTCCATGTGAAGGTATTGTAACATTACTTACGTTACATAAGTGTTGAGTCACTATATAGGTAGGGGTACATATTATTTAGATTGTAAGTAGATTTATGTAATAATTGGATATTTGGTGAAACCTGTGCTTGCATACAAATGTATAAATATAAATATTAAATATTAATAGTATTTAATATTAATTAATCACACATTTTAAATGTTTAACTAAACTTTCGGAAGGATAACAAAATACAAATAGTAATTAGTATACTTGTAAAAATACTAAAAACCAAACGCCAGCATAAACTATTATAATGGATATAATATATTTAATGAGAAAACATAAACCTACACATAGGTATACAGAAAAAACAAATGTCACATTAATATTAACATCTATTTATTAACTATATTTATAGACAACGACTTACATTTGATAATTTATAGAATATTGACTAGGTACATTATAAGGTATAAGTATAATATTTCCTATACAAAACTAAAATATTTTTATAATAATACACAAAAAGAATTTATTAAAAAGACTGTTAGGAAATATCATGATTCTATGAAAAAATAGATCTATTTTGTTATGATTTATTCTATCCATCTGACATACAACAATCAATACATCAACATAGAAAATGTATGTATATTTTGTACAATCCATATAGTTTTGTAATTTCTAATTTTAGAGTAAATTGACATATTATAATACTTAAATATGAACAGAAGAATATCATCTCTAGTTGTTTTAAATACCTATTATTATATATAATTAAAATATATATTTAAATTAATTTACTATCATATTAGAAATCATAAAACTATACCACATATGTCAGAGCGAACAGATCATGGCAAAGCAGCCCATTAAAATTAATTATTTTACTACATATGTTTATAATCAGGGTTGGATTTATAATTTGTGGGCCTCGGGGCCAGAGCTCTGTGGAGGCCCAAAATAACAGAAAAATAAAGGTAATTTGTGTAAAATTGTTTCCGCAATCAAGGAATTGCTTAAAAAAAAGGAAATAAGCAAAATAAATAGATCATTATCGTACAATTTACAAAAGTTCTCGAGAAATTATATATTTTATAAAATGGTGGAGGCCCCCTTTAAATCCGACCCTGTTTATAATTATAATGTGTATGAAACTTATGTTTAAAATTAAATCAATAATAATGTAATAAACAAGTATCTTTAAATTAAATTTCGAGATGTAAAATGTTTTTAATTACCTAGGCACCTAATGTAGATAATATAAAACATTCAATTTTAGAAGTTAAAATTTACCTATTTATATTCAAATATTATACATATTATACAACATTTATTTTATATAAGTAAAACAAAATATATACCCATATTTAAATATAAAGTAAATATAAATAATAAATATCTTATGATTATTTAAATTAAAAATTACTTTTTAAATTATTAGTGATTGTTACTTGTCCTTGGAACCAGGAAAAAATTATTGTAATGAATATGTACTAGTAATTAACTAGTAATATGTACCTAGTAAAGTATACCTTACCACTTTCTAAGACACATAATACAACAAAGCAAAGACATGTTTTTTGGCTCACAATGAAGGCATTTAGCATTTTCTATTAATTTAATACGAAAATCTATTAGTTATTGCTTATTAACATAATTTACATAACGTAGAATAAATATGTTGTGCAATTTTATTTTCCTTTTTTTTTTGGCCAATTTTGTATTATACAGCTTTAATAAATTAATTGACATATTTGGATTTAATAAAGTTAAAAAAAAATGTACTGCATAAATATTTATATTATTGTTACTCATAATTTTTTTCTATTTTCATAACTGCTGTATATTAAGAAGTATTTTATAGGCAATTTCTTATTTTTTAATTAGATGGTTTTGTGCTTGTGTGTATGAAAATGTGGAGAGCTGGGAGTTATTACACGCACTTGCATGCACATAAAATTTCAACGATCCATTTTTGCAACCACGAAAAAAAATTTTTTTTCATTGAAATAGATGATTCTAATTCCATCACAACGTTAAAATGCGTACCTACTTTAACAATAAGGTTTAAAACACTAATAAATTCTTCATAACTTTCGTATTGTACTAAGAATACTTCAAACAATTTTGAACATTTAAACCACTATTATTACAATAAAAAATGAAAAATATTATTGGTACAATACCTTGAGCAAATACTAAAGAATACAAAAATGTCTTATAAATTAATATCGGAGTAAACATTGTCTCGGTATGATGGAATTAGGAAGTCGTTTTTGACATAATATACAGCAGTCACGAGGCGGATTGAATATTTTTAAAGTCATTCTGTCATAAAATTGATCTATAATAATTAATAATACTATAATTGGTACAAAAATAAATATCAATATAACTGGAAAAACCAACTTTTAGTGCTTTATATAATTTTATTTATAGTTTTATAGAATTATTGTAAAATTATATTCTAGGAAAGACAAATATATGAGACAAAATAATTAAATTAAAAATGTCAAAGTAAGCCTTTACTAACTATAATTAATTACTTATAAAAATAATAATGTGAATGTTATAATGGTTAGATATTCTAACATCATTTTATGAGTAGAATTTTATAGAAGCATACTGTTTGGATTGTTTAATTAAATTTAGCAACTAATTAAATTATTTTATTATTTGCAAAAATCAAAACAATAATTTATTATTTTTCAATTTAACAAGATAACAATTATCAATTAGGTACCTAATAACATGAAATCATGAAAAATACTTTATGGAATATGGATATTATGCAGGGTATACAAATATAATCGGTATTAATCATTTATCTTTTAGTTTTAAAATTACAATTATAATTAGATAGGTAGGTATTTAAATTATTTTGATTGTATATTAATTATTTCTAAATTCAGAAATAGGTTATATTCTATTAATTCTTATAATTAAGAATATAAAAACAGAATTCTTAATATGACGTAAGAGGAGTCTACCCAGAAGTTTGTTGTTTCTATCTTACATACCCACTGAGCTATAAAGAATACTTTTAAAAAGTATCTATTTGAGTAAGTAAAAAAAATATTGTTGAAAAAAATATTTGAAATAATTTTCAAATACTTAAAAATTATATATATATTTTATTAATATAGGTATATAATGATAATGATACATAATATTTACTGACATATTTTGAACAAATTATGTTTCTGAAATGTATTATTAATATAATTATATGACCAAATGATTATTACATTTCAAAAATATAAATTGTTCAAATGTTTGTCAGGTATATTGTTCTTTTTTTTGTTATAGTAGCACACCCCATGCTAAATATTCTTTTGACCGAAGCACTGTTGCTTAATCATGCTTAGAATCACACTATAATAGTTTAACCATATCATGATTTTAAACTTTGAATTATAAAATAAATCATATAGCTTATCTGATTTAAATTTTTTTCGCCGTGTACAATTTGCGAGATGTGCCATTTTGATTTTTAATAATATAATATAACATATATATAAAATGTAAAAGTATTTAAATACTTTACAACTTTGCATATGCGTAACATAGCAAATCTACGTATCGCATTCTTATTACAGTTTATTTATAATTAATATAAGTGTAAATTTTAAAGCATAGTTTATGTTCTCCTCTACAAATTTGATAATAGGTAAATTTAGTCTAATATTAATTATAAATAAACTGTAGTAAGAATTTGGTACATAGATTTGTTATGTTATGCATATGTAAGACAGACACCAAACGTGTGGGTAACATCCTCTTAATGGATTATTTTTCATCTTTACTTCACAATAATTAAATATTAAAATCAATATTATAGTTGTATGACCTCTACTGTAATCGATAATAGAATTTAAAAATATATAAAAATAATTATTACAAAATTAGTAATTTATAATGAGTCGTATTTTGTAAATAGTTTCTTCTATATCCCATCATATAATATGTACGAGAAAAGAATGATTAAATAAATGCATCATATAAATTATTTAAAATATGAGATCATGTAAGAAATGTTTTTCCACTTTATCATGCAAGTTAATATTCCATACATTTAAATATAAATAAATATTTTAAATTTTTATAATAATTGTAATTCTAGTTATAAGTAGATACATTTTCTAATACTTAACCCTTAATAAAACTACCTTAAAAAAAAAACATAATGATAAGGTTAAATATTGAACAATAAAGAAACCATACACAACAGGTATCACAAACTTTTTAAAGGATTATAGTTTTAGAGGTTACAAATGCAACAGAAACAAATAATCACAATATCTTATTTAGGTAAAAGTGAACTATAAAACTATTGTTTTAAATTTTTCAATAAACAATTAAAATGGAGTATACAACTTCATTTGAGCACAGGTATTATATACAGTAATATTTTAATTACCATTAAAAATATTTTAAAATACAACCATGCATATAATTAGTTTGGTATAGATAAAAAACAAAATATTAATAAATTATCTACATATTTTCAAAAATTGGAATTTAAACATTTTTTTTTTTTAACAAAATACATTTTTTAATGGATTTTGATTAAAATAAATGTAGAAAATATGATAACATCACAGTTAAATTCCATAATGGGACGTAGATAATAGATTTAAACGTAAATCAAAATGATACAATCTGCAATATTTTTTCAACTGCTAAGCACAGATATGCAATAACTAATAAGATAAGTATTTTCAATTAATATTTAAGTATTCAATTTTTATTTTTATTTTTAAATAATCATCAGATATAGTTTATGTCTGTATATATTTCATTATATATGTTTTGGAAATAATATATTGAACTATTCATCTAACATGTGTATATTAAATTAACAAATACTGTTGACATCTAATCCAATAACAAGATATTCACTTTGTACCATCAAGTATGTAAAAAATTCAATTGACATCAGTTACATCATTAAAGTGAAAACATTAATTTATCTGAAATGTATTTAGTTAAACAATGGTGTACACTAATTATATAAATCATTTGTTATTTGTAATTAATGAGTAGATATAACATGTTTTGATCACAGATAAAAATAATAATAGCAATAACTAATAAATAATAATAAAAATAGAAAATGAAAAAAGAAGAAAAATTGTCCAAAACAGTCAACTAAAAATAAGAGTTGAATATATTATTAAATATTATGAAAAAATCAGATCATTACGTTTGCAAATTGACTAAATTAAAAATAAATTATATAATGGCATAAACAATTAATTTTAACAAATAATAATAAATAAACAATTTTAACTTAAGAGGTTATAATAGGAAACTAACATTTCAATCAAAAGGATCATACATACAAGAAGCAAATATTTATATGAATACATCTAATAGCTTTCAATGGCAAAACAAGATATTGAAATGTAATTTATTTTGTGTAATAAATATTATGTTAAGTCTTGCTATTTGTACATTTCTAAATGTGCATATAATTAGATTATTTGCCAAATAATTATTGTTAAAAATTGAATTTATAATAATAATTTGGGATATTGTTTCATTGGGACTACATATGATTCACCAATAGCACAATATTCTATTATTGCAACTAAATGTCTAAAATTTAATTAAAAATAAAAACTATACTATGACTATTTTTCAAGATCATATTTTATCAAAAACATGAAAAACTTTGACCACAAATTCATAATTATTAAATACAAGATCTTTGTATGAACAATGGCTACAACAAATGAATTATATGATTTTTAAACTATTGATATTATTTTATAATACCATTCTTTAAACAATTTATTTTTTATATATAATTGATAAAATTATATAAAGAATATTAAAATAAATGTAATATAAGGTTTACATAAAATTGAAATTTGAAATCTTAAAAACTTGGTAGTCGCAATAACAAAACATCAGGACAAAAAATAAAAACAAACAAATATAACTCAAAATTAACAATAAAAATTAACTAATATATATATGAAAAAATGTAGGATTTTTAAAAATGCTACAGAAAAATAAAAGTATTTATTATGTTATTCAATAATTTAAAATTTTACTACCTACATTTTTCTCCAAATATACTATCGAATAAATCTTTTAAATATATAAAATATGGTCCTTAATCCTTATAAAAGCCATAACATTAAAAATATCAGATAAAATAAAATCAATAATCTGTTTATCACCTGTTACTAAGACAAGAAAATTTACTATTGGCAGACATCAAACTTGACATTGAACCCCTGCAAAATTAACATATTTACCAAGGTCAATTATTTTGGGCAAAAACTTACAACATATTTTTCAATAATTATTTATAATAATTACCGATAATCAGCAGATTTTAACATTTCATAATAATACATAATTTTGGCCTTGGTATGATGCCCTGAACTAATATTTAAGCTATCAGAGGACCAGTACCATTGTAATATATAGGTTCCACTTTTAATGGCGAGATGTGAACCTTGAACACTCTCTCCGTCATGACATAATATAGTCTGTTCTACTTTTTCATAATGTTCTCCTTCTTTCCAACCCTTTTCAATAACATTCAGATTACCTAAATAAAATATAAAACATTAAATTATTGTTTGTATAATTGTTTTTTTAAATAACAGCATGTTATAAATATAATATACTTAATAGGAAACATTACAGTAACTATTAAAATTTCAACACTAATTCTCTTATTTGAGCTTAAAGATATTTTGGGTGTGCTCATGAATGATTTTTGTTTTTTATATTTTGATATTTATTTTTGTGATTCAAATTATAAAAGGAATGTACAAACAATATTTCATGAAAAACAAAAACTTTAAATATGATGTGATAAAAAAAAATAGTAAAATTTAAAGGTTATTTTATTAACTTATTGTTTATAATTTAGCCTCATTTTATTCATTTGACAATTAATCATAGATATTTGAACTATACATGTCAATAAAAATGATATTATATTTAATACATTAATAATTATATAATATATATGTACATATAAATTAATAAATACCTCTCGCACAATTGAGAAGAGTTGAGGGCTGAACTTCAATTAATAACCTTAGAACATTAAAATTTATATCTTGTCTCATAACATCAAAATCCCATGTTATAACTGAACCAGATTCTTCTACTTCAACAAATACTTCATGAGCCTAAAAATATATATATATAGAAATCGAATATATATTAAAGGCCTGCAAGAGCTGGGCTTGTACGGTCCAGCCCTTAAAAAAAACCATTCTATACTAAAATTGAACCAGGCCAAGTCTTAAAAAAATAAAGTCGGACCGGAATTTTTAAGTTTTGGAATTTTGTTTAGACCGAGCCTAGGCTTTTTTTAATAAAATTTTTCGGACTAGGCAGGTTTTAAAAAAATAAGTTAGAGCCGAACTGGGTTTTTTAAGGGCCTGGCCAGGACTTTTTTAAAAATAATAACAATAGTAATGTAATTGTTAAGTATAAGTATTAGCTTATAGCTATAAATCAAAATTAACCTCTTAAAAACAAAGAGTATTAAATTTGTTTTAGGCTGGGTAAGGACCTTTTTGTAACATATTCTTTTTGGACTGGGCCACACAGTGCTTTTTCTACAAATATTTTTAGACCAGGCTTTACAAAAAACCTTGGATCAGACCGGGCTTTTTTTCAGGCTGGACCTAGGCTTGTATTTAAATTTTTCAGACTGGACCAGGCTGGGTTTAAAAAAAAAAATCCTTGGAACGAACTGAGCTCTTTAAGCGCTAACCTTTTTTTTTGGGCCAGGACCAGTCTTTTGTTTGACAAAATTTTTTAGACGGGACTGGTGTTTTTATAATATATTATATGATACACAATTATTATATACCTGTCCTTTAGTAAGTGTTACAGATTGATATATACTATCTTCTGTAATTGTACATGCTTCCTTTTCTAATTCTCCTTCTTTTAAGTATAAATGCTTTGGCACGAAACCACCTTCAGGAATTTTAACCTAAATTAGAGTGTATAAACATATTAATAAATTTACAATTGTATAAAAAATTGTAAAACAACTTACTTTACAAGGACCTCCAAGAAAATCTGGCATATCATCTACTGTAATAAATTCAGAGAGACCACCAGATGCTTGATAGTCATTACCTCCATAAAATAGGAACTTTGTACGAGTTGTCTCATCTAATAAAAATATAATATATTTTATGAACATAAAATACATAATTATTATTTAATAATTTATAATATTTTACTTACTGATAAATGTGCTCACTAAAGTCCATAAGACTGGAAATACTCGAGGTGCACGTATTATAAGTACTCGACCTAGTGTTTCTGGGTAATTTGTTTCTACAATTTCAATAATTCTAAGTAATGCACTTACACCAGGTCTCCACAAATGTCTCATATTTAATCCTTCTAAATCAACCAATAAGCACCAAGTAGTAATTGGCTTTCCAGATGTATGTGTTGCTTCTTTTGTTAGTTTTAAACCTTCTTCACATACATGCATAGCCTAAATACAAAATATTAAAATTATTAATTAATTACACAAATTTTATGAAGAAAACAAGAAAAACTTTATAAATTGTTTTATTTTTAACTAAAAATGTACAATTTAATATAAATAAAGTGACATTCATGTTAGGTATAACAATTTTCTTATATAAATATATCATAAATATACCAGTATAATATATACTCTATTCACTTTAATATCAATACTGGCGATGAAATTAGTAACAGTTGTTTTTTATATAATATACGGCAAATCATGAGGCCCTTTAAGAGGATGCCACACAGCTGTTTTTTATTTATTTATATTATAAGAAAAATTAAAATTCCACAATTTAAAATTATTTCCATGTCAGTACCATTTTTTATTGTTGTGTATTCACAATTTTTTTTTTAAATAGCATGTTATACTTACTTTCATACTTTAAATTTTATGGCTTTTAGAATATTTTAGAACATAAATATTAGCACCAAATAAAATCAGAGAACTTTTTTTACATTTTGACAAAGGATTTTTTTTGTAAGTATTTTATATCTGTAATGGTTGATCCTTAAAAAAGTCAAAATTATTCAATTTTCAATACTTACGAAAAATATAATAATAATATAAAATAAAAATAAATGGCTCTGTCAAAATTTAGTAAATGTTGTCAGCTTTTCATTGATATAAAAATATTTATCTGTGATTATTCTAGCCGATATAATACTTGAAGTATGAAACTATGTTTTTATAGACTATTTTTGAGGGTGTTGCATCCTCTTAATATAAATAACTAAATGGTATCATTAATTTATTAGTTATTAATTATAGAATTAATTAATTTACTTGTTTCAGTAGACAATCTTCGCCAACAGATTTAAGCAGACCTTTTACATCCATTTGACCTAAACGTAATATATACAAAGGTCGTCCTTCTATAAATTAAAAATAGATTATAAAAATAGTTTCACAAATAAATAACATTAAATCTGAATTACAAAATACATTACTAATTTAAGTGCAAAATATACTAAATTTGTTACATGTTTATAGTTGTATAAATGTGTATTGCAATGTTGCTTGTGGTCCCTTTTTTTTTATAACTTGTTATATCTCATCAAGAAAACAATTTTAAAGATTTTTCAAGATTTTGAAATTGATATATGTTAATAAAAATTTAATGTATACTTATGTATATTTTGTAGTGTATAATATTAATATATACAAATATTATGTTTTTACAGAAAGGTTTTGTCTAAAGAGTGTATCAATAATCAATAATCTTCTAGACATGGATATATGCCGCCTATATAATAATTTTCCTGGCCAAATTTATTTCCTAATCTGTTCCGGGCTTCTAGATATCTGGTAACCAGACTTGTAATTTAGTCGGAAAATAAGTTTTCTTTATTCTGATATTTGAGTATTTTATGTACTTATTCGTGGTAGTTTCAAAATTAATACCTACATTCATTCAAATTATGTAAAATTTTAAAACTTCAAATAGAAATTTAATTATTTATTTTTGATTTTTATTTTCGTTCTTGAATTATTTATATAGGTTTAGTGATCTAATTATTATCAACTCAATATTTTATAATACCTATACTTATATATATTATACTATAAAAAAATCAATGATAAAAAATAAATATATAAATAATAAGTAGTTTTAACATTTTGAGGTGGGGGTGACATTAGCTACCTATAATATTTTAGTTTTGTAAGGCATAAATGACGTTGTTTTACCTTTGTCGTGATGATGCCATCCACAAGGAAAATATTTCTTGATTGGTTCAGGAAACTCATGTTCTGATAATATGTTGTCAATATTATGTTTTTTTCGCCATGTAAGAGATAGAGATAAATTTTCTCTAGCTTTTTCAATGTTAAAATCAGTAGCTCGTAAAAACCGTAATAATGTTGTATCACTAGGTAACTAAAATTTAATTAAATTATTTAATATAGAAGTTATAATTATATTTATTAATTTTACAAATATGTAAGTTTAAATAATAATATTATTTATAAAACCATTAAATAGGTAGGTAAATAATATTATGTTTTAAATTATTTATTGAAAAAAATGTCTAAAATGCAATTCGTAAAAGTTTATAAAGAGTATTTATTTCAAATAATTTTTTAATTTTAGCACCAGAGTTTTTCAAAACCATTACAAATTATATGAAATTTTTTTTTAAATTAAGTTCAGATTACTGTAAATTGTATATAAAATTCTAATATTTTTAGATTATTGTTTCAGTTACATTGGATTAAACAAGTCTTATAATATAGTCTATTTAATTCATGCAATTTATAAGTTTTATGTCAACATTTATATATTATTGTTGAAAGATTAATTTAATTTTAAATTTTAATTAATTTGACCATAATTCATTGAAATAGAGAATAAGTAAAATACTAACATTCAACGGTTTCACTTTATAGTACAATTTAAAATAAAATATTTTCCTTCATTTAAGTACTATGAATACATATAATATTGTGTACATAAACTTGTTAAACATATTAAATCTAAAATTAAATAAATATTGAAAATATTTTTATTTATTATTGAATATCATATTCAACAAAAATTAAATAAATAAAAAAACCATACTTTAGACTTTTGTAGTTGAGACAATTGTTTCTTGAATTGAACTAATTTTGATTCTTGTAAAGGTGTTAATTCACCAATATATCTTTTAATATATTCATCTTCTAACCATACTTTTGACTGTGAATCTATACCATACATAAATATATGCAAATATTAATTAAAAGTAAACAAACATCAGCAAACTGATAAATAGTAGATTATATTCTTAAATTAAAATTAAAACAGTAACTAAAAATTATAATTTATTTTTCAAAAACATACTTGTGCCTAATATAATATACATAAAATTAATTTTTGTAACGAGTGAGTCTAGAAGGAACTTTAAAAGTTATAAGAGCAAGAAGGTAAGGCAAATTAATAGAATTAGATACTAACATATTGAGAAAGGAAATAGTATATGGCAGTAGTTCCTGAATTGTGTTAAAAATACAGAGGATGCTATACCCGCATTTGCTGTCTCTGTCTAACCAACTGAAAATATAGGAAATTCAAGTTTGGAATTCTTATCACAATTTCGTCATTTCTAATATTAGAGTGTATTACTTATTGACAATTTTATATAATTTAATTAATTTTATAATTTTATAGTTGTTTTTCCGAAATTGTAAAGAAAAATATATGTAATATATAATATAAATATATAAAGATGATACTACAGCATAGATAATGATTTTGTCTATAAATTCACTCTAAATATTAGAAATGACAAAGTTGTGATAAGAATATCGAACATAAATTGTCTATATTTTCAGTTGGTTGGACAAGAGAAAATAAATGCAGATGTAACGTCCTCTTAATAGGGGTTGATAATATATACATTTTTAATTTTTAAGCTATTTGTACTATAGTATGTTTATCATATTTTATCTACATTCACAATTAATATTAATATAGTAGCCAGGAGGTACAATAAAATAATTCTAATAATATTCTGACTTTAACTTCAAGTAGGTATCAGATTCAATATTTACCAAGAAACCCCATTAAATTCATTGAATATTGTAGGTACTTTAATTGATTTAAATTAATTAGAATAAATTAAAATTGTATTCTGGACATTTGACATTTACTCCAGGTTTCAATGTACATTAGTGAAAAAGAAAAAGAAAAATAAACTATTTTTTTATTTTTTTCATGGTAAGTTACTAATTAACATAGATCCTTCAAATACAGATAATAGATATTTACCTATTTACCCATAAATTTATTGAATTTTGTACTTTTTGGTAACAATTCTTATGTAAAATTTAATTCTGGATATTTTGATAATAATTTTAAACTTTTCTCGAAAAATACGGTTTTATCAAATTTAAAAGTTAGTTTTTTACCAATTAATTTTTGATAATGATTTTTTAAGTAAAATGTAGAATAAGTTTAATAAAAATTGACGATAATTTTTATTCATGTGTCTGTGTATATGTTATAGGTATATGCAATGATTTTAATGTTCTTATAAAGTAGTAGGATTTATTTATAATTTTACATACACTAAAATTAATTTACTATAAACATACACACACCATACAAAAATTTCCTATACAATTACCCATTATTTACGCCAAAGATCTACCTTAACTGAAGGTTCAATGGAATGTAAAACAAGTAATTCAAAGGCCTTTGAGATACAATTAAAAATTACAATGGGTCTATCGTCCCATTGTTAATTAATAAATTCTCAAATTGAAAATAGGTTTAATAGAAGAATTTAATTCAAACAAATGTTGGGTTTGCGAATATTTACATTACCAATAACTCGTTAATTTGTTATCAATTCTGCAAAATTAAAAATTGTTCTGTAAAATAGATAGATTTTATCAAATTAATAAGTTGTAGATCTGATATTGGTTCTTTAAAATTTGTAGTACTTTTTAAATATTTAACAATTTCCTGATCATTTAATTACAATTTTGTTATCATGAAAACCATTATATTTATAAATGACATGCAAAACCACCTGGAAGTATATATATGAATAATAAATATACATTATAGTATTTATTAATTTTATATAAGTATACATTGTAATGCATATACAACCGATTAGGTACTAAGTAAGCAGTTATGACCTCATTAAAAGATAATATTTACAAAACTTTCATGAAACACAATCTATTCTACAAATAGTAATATACAGAACCAATAGGTACACTTTATTGTATCAACAGTTTATGGAAATGTTTCCATGCAATCGAGCATAAGCCACTAACATTTACTAAAGGTTCTAAAATTGATTTGAATGACAATATTTAATTATTATGACTATTGAAGTCATTATACTATTTACATTGTGTTAAAAAAATATTACACTACATATTTAATATTATATAATAAAACAATTGTACCTGCAGTAGTCGGGCTGTCTTTGCTAAGACTAATTTGGTTTTCTTCTACTACATTTGATTCACTACAAAATTAAAATATATATGTATATATTATATTCTTTACAACATATATTTATTTTTATACATTTAAACAAAGAAGTTAAAATAATTTAAATTATACTAACTGAGATTGATCACCACCACAAGGTATCCAACGAGGAATATTAGTAATTCCTTCTTTTTTTAATTCGTCAATATAAAATTCTATAATTTCTTTACCCTTGGAAATATTCTGTATATATTGTTTCATACCAAGTTTTTCCATAGTTGACTCAAAACCCAAAAAATATTTTATATCTAATAATGCACTCTGTTCATAACAAGTCCATTCTGAATTTTCTGGATGAACCTGAACAGTATGCAACATTAAGTATTAATGGGGGTAAAAGTATTAATAGTATTAATTAGGTATACACTATTTTATAAAACTAAATATAAATATAAGTTTAACCAATACTTTTTATTGAGTTTCTTAATATTTTAATATTAAATCAGAGTGACATTAAAAAATTGTATTTAAAGTATTTTTATTTTATTGTATTCTGGCTGTACTCGATAGATTATCTATCTTAGTTGTCACCATTGACTCACACTGTAGTATGATATATTATACTTCTTAGTTTACACTACACATATATAATACATGGGACACATGTAATATATTTATCCATTTTTTATTTAATAAATGTATTAAGTTGCGATGTATCCATTCATACGTACAATGTGAAAATATAAATTTGCCCATAAATACGGCAGATACCTATAATACTCGGTTACTATCTGTAATACAGTGGCAGGAGTACAATAAAATAAAAGTACCACAGACTAAAAATAATTTGGAGTATTGAAAAATAGTTATATTATTATAACCAAAGCTCACAACTATATCTGACCATATTAGGTGTTATTAAATGGCTAAACATAGCAGATAATGATGAATTTATACCATTAATTTCGTATTATATTTAAATATAATACTTATTTTATTTTGTATATTTTTACACATTTTGGGGGTTTTAAAATATTAAGGCAAATCTACTTTACTGGATACCTTTTTTCTTTTAATCGGTAGTTCTGTTTATGCTAAAAAATATTTTTAGATTTTAATGGTTTATAAATTATAGTGCATAAGTCACACACCCCCTTATTACCAAATTATTGTAACATACAATGTTCTTAGTTTTCCAAATGTTTCCTCTTATTGTGTAATTTTATTAATGTTTAGTTAAATAAAAAAATTAATTGTACAATATAGATATATATTTATAGTTGCCTATATGGTTATTATTTAATAAGATACTAAATAATAAGGTCTTGAAATCAATAGCGTGCCAATTGTCAAAAATTTGATTTTAAATTATAATTTTTTTTTTAAAATCTGACAAATATTTTAAAAATTTTATGCCAATCAAATTATTAGACCCTTAAGTCGCTTATACTTATTCCACCTAATAGAAAAATTGGTTAAATTTCTCTCCTCTTTTTGTGAAAAAAATCTTGATCACAAAAATGCTAGAACATGTTATCACCATAGTATATAGGTAATAATGTGTTAGGTACTAATTTTGAGTTTTTATTATAAAAATAAAACGTATCATGATTGTTAGATATCGTAATAATATCATTCATGTTAATTTTAAAATATTTTAAAACAAATGAAAAAATAAATAAAATTCAGTAGATCTTTGTAATAAGTTCAAAATAATAAAAAAAATTAGACCAAAAATAATGTTTATACTATTTACTCGATAAATTGTTTGAAAAACTTTTCATTTTCTTCTTTTAAAAATAGAAGCATTTGTCGCAGATCCCCTTTCTTTTCCACCAACATCTTATTTTTACAAGCAAGTATTGACAAATCCAAATCTTTGATAGTGTTGACATTCACACCTTTTCTAAGACTTTGTTACATGCTTCAATTTCATTGAAAGTATTATAGGTTTGGACGACGCCGTGTTTATTTTTTGCAATTTTGATCCATGAACATTTTGAAATTTGAAGTTTATTAGCATTGATGCACATATCTGCTGCTTTTTTAAAGTTGTAAAAATGTTCAGACTGTAATAGAGTGGCAGTAAATTTATTGTTTGGTCTTACTAAAGTTCTTTAGTACTTCTAATTTTTTAACTCTTTTCCGCTTTTCAATTTGAGCAAAATTTCTGTCACAGGACAGAAAAGATGTCCTGACACTAGGTACTTATGATTTATTTTATTAAATTTACTTGTGATTTTGTAATAAATCCAATGAAATAAAAGCATCTTGTTTTTATTTTGGTCAATTCAGTTATCAGGCCATATAGTCAGTTTAGGTTTCATGGTTGGATTAGAATTTAATGTTTCAAAAACATATGAAGCAATTTCATTTCCACCACGGCCACTTATACCTTTATACCATAAAAACATGTGACCCTTGTTATTGCCACCGAAATTTACACACAGATTATAACAAAAAAGCCGTCTTGAATAAAAATATATTATACTGTGGTTAAGTTATGGAATGGCACTTGGCACATTATTTCACAACAAAGTCTCGGCACATACCACAAGTGCTATAGGTATATGAGTGGATTTTTACATATAAGAATTGATCGAAGGACATAACATGTTTTACATGTTATTGAGCTTGGCACATAGTACACTATTACAGTATAAATTCAATTTTTAATTTTTTGGCACTTAGCACATTAATGGGCTTTAGTTTACCATCACAGTCACAAAATTCAATTTTTTTATTTTTTTTTGTTATTGTTAGTATTTTAATGACTGATTCCAAATATGTAAAATTAAAATTACAGAAACAAATACCTAGTTAAAAAGTTATTACAATTTAAAATAACTTTTATACTATTAAAAACGACATATTTTATACTGTGATTTTTTTTAAAAAGTGTTGTTTTTTTAACAAGTCTTCAAAACCATTTTTTTTAAAAATAATCTATAGTACGTTTAATGTAGATTATGAATCTCCTAAAATTTTGTGCAGCTCTCATCTCTTCTTATTTTGGAAGTTATAGGCATTTAAAGATTGCGTGTAATACTGATTACGAGCGGGCACGCACTACACATTATTCGTTACTGCCGACACGACTACATGCCTCCACCCTTTGTGGTCTTTTTTTTTGCCAGACACGTGAATTTTCCAATGCATACTCCAATCTTGGTAGATTTGTTCCTTAGATTTAATAAATTAAAACATTTGAGTTAAATAGATTTTTATTTATAATACCTATATTAAATTGATCATCACCAGATGATTCATTTTTAATTTTCGTAAACAATTTGAATATTGAATGGGTATAACATACCATATACACATATATATATTATACATGTATAACTACTTTCAAAACACATTTACTTTTCCCCATTACCCGGCGTGATGTTTTATAATAAATCGAGGGATATTTTCGATTTAACTAACGACATTCACAAGCATAGCGAGTGAATGGAGTCGACCAAAGAGAGAGTAGCGAGCACGGCCCGTATTCCCAGCTATTTTCTCTAAAATACCTACCTCAATTTTAATTTGTTACTTTTAAACAAAAAAAAAGTTTCATGGTTTTGTTAAAAAAACACTTTTTATACAAAATCGCAACGTAAAATATGTCGTTTTTGATAGTACAAATACTATTTAAAACCGCTAAGTTTTTAATTATTTGTTTATGCAAATTTAATTTTAACATATTTTAAATCAGTATTTGAAATACTATCGATTAAAAAAAAAAAAATTGTAATTCGTGACTGGAGTGGTAAATTAGACTTGTTCCTATTATTGATTTCAAGTCCTCAAATTTATTAATATTAATTTAAATATGAAACCCGAATTAAAAAAACAATTTAGAACTGTTTAAATTAAAATAAGAATTGAAGTACCTATTGCATATTCAAATATATATTTAAACGTAGGTCGGGATATAGGTAGATAGAGATAAGCCATAAGCAGAAAAATTATTTATAATTTTTAAGTTTCTGACCTATTGGCTTTTATATATATTATTTATAATATGGGTACCTACACTACCTATTGGTAAAATCTAAATGTTATGTTGTTAATAGTATTTTCAACATCATAAATTTAATGGATATAACCTACAGTATGTCGGGTGTCCTTCAATGTTAAATCAATTAATTTAAAATAATTGCTTTAATTTATGTAACTTAAAAATTATGTATAATAATAATGTACAATGTGAATAATAATAAGCATATAATAATGATAGTCATGACTCACATAATAACGACATTTTTCTAATACATTGACACGGGTTGAAAATGTTTCGTTTGTCGCTTCTATATTTAAACAACGTTCTCTCATATCTAGGATATTTTTTTGAATAAAATATACATAATCTACGCCAATAATCTAAAAAAAAAAAACAATAACATTACACACATGTAAATATATTAATTATTTATGTTAATATCATACAACCTTTTTTAGTAAATAGGGAGCTTCTACTACCAGTTTACATCTTCTTTCAGTTGTTCTAACTGAACCATCAGCCGTCGTACTGTCAGCTGTTACTTCACTTCCAACAAAAACTGGTATTAATGGGGATGTTGGAAATCGTCTTTCGTAAGCCTATACAAAAATGTACATAAATGCAAAATAACAAAATAATTTTTTTTGTTTTCCATTAGTTCAGAAATGCTACTTCGGATATAAAGTGTAGATACAATTAGTCATTAACATAATTTTAATTTTTTAAAACCTATAGATATACATTAAGTATAAAATATAACATTAAAGTCACTATAATTCTTCAACATATTTTATACACAGACTGCTATAATGTTAATAAAGCCTAAAATATACTTACAGCCATTACGACTTCGAATGGATATTTGTAAACGCGTACCGGCGATTGGTATTCTTGGACCATCTTAGCGAGAAATAAAAAACAAACAAAATGAGTAAATCAAACAATAAAAACAGACACTAAGCTAATGGATTATCCATTAAAATTTTTGATCAGTAATTAAATTATTCAAACTCTATAGAGAACTTTATTTTATCACAAATCATAATCAATACTGTGACGTAACCGATATGTTTAATCTATTATACAGTTAGGGATCAGCTGATGATAACAAAACATTCAGATTTCGATGTACTATGCACTATACTACGGTCGTTAGTCCGTTATATGTACTTATCTATGGTCCGTGCCGTATATTGTTCCATGGTGGTGAGAAAAAATTGCAATTTGCAATTTATGTTTTGCAAATTAATATAAAATACTAATAATGTAATTATCAGGACTCATAAATAATATAATTTGTAAGTATAAAAAAAAATCAATTGTAGAAAAAGGCTCCTGGAAAAAAGAGATCTACACAAAAATAACTACAATTTGTAAAAACCCCAGATATACAAATAGACTATTGTACTCATAATTCTGATTACATTGTGTTCACTATTGATTTATTAACATTTTTTGCTTGTTAGCATTGTATTTTACAAATCTTGTACAGTTGTACTTCTCGTAAAATATGTTCAATTATTAGGAGACTACCTATATTGTAGGTATATTATATTATAATGCAATAGTCTATATACCTACAGATAACTAATATGATTACAAAATATGTTTAGTGCTGTCACAGAATAAAAGAATACTATTCTGTACGATGTACCTATAGATAAAATATTACCTATAAATAATACCATTGATAATAAATTATTAAGGAATGGCCATCGGCATAGAAAATTGTACTCGCCGGCTATTCACCCGATAGAGTGCGTTAACAATATGAATTGAGTATAATAATATGTTATATTTCGACGATCGATCTTTGATATTTTAGACTACGAAACAAAAATCGAGTTTTCGTCGACCGACAAACCTCCGCGCACGACACGACCGCCTGTCCAAGTCCAATATGACAGCGAGGGAGCTATAATAATAGTGGTTTTACAATGATGTTTATTTTTATTTTTCTATTAACACTTTTTCTACCAGAAGGAGTGCTCCGATCTTTACAAGCTTACCCGGTTTCCGGTAGCAAATTGCATCTAGTTGGTACTTTAGAGAGGTCATTTTTCGATATTATCAATAGTTTTTTAATGCGTATGGAAAAACTACGAAAAAATGAAATTAAAAACGGTAAATATACCATTTCGTCAAATCGAGATTTTTCATTTCTCCGTAATTTTGAAAATAATAACTTGAAAATCATGAAATTTGTATTCAATATTTAATTTAGTAATATATTTACGATGATTAAGTTTTTAAAATTTTTTTTGCAATTTTGGGCTATTTATAGACATTTTAGATTTCGAGGTTTCTATATTCTAAAAGGGGTAATTTGGGTTTTAAGGCGTGAAAATTGTGTACAGCGTTAAATATACGTTACTCTAACTAAATTCAAAAAATCTCGAAAATCCGTTGTCACAATTTATTTTTTATAGTCATTTTAATTTTTTTGACAAAATTATCAATTTTGAGGTATTTAAGTCCAAATAGTTGGTAAAATGAGATTTTAAGACCTGAAAAAATTTAGTATAACGTTATTCGTACATTAATTTAATTAAATAAAAAAAAAACCTACGGAAAAAAAGTATTTTAGATTTTGAGCGTAGAGAGGGAGCTAGTGGTTTAATAATGATGTTTATTTTTTTTTCTCTGTTAACAAATTTACTACCAAAAGGAGTACTCAGATCATTACAAGCTTACATGGTTTCCTGTAGAAAATTTCATCTAGTTGGTACTTTGAAGAGGTCATTTTTCGATTTTCTCAACAGTTTTTTAATGCATAAGGAAAAACTACCAAAAAATGACAAAAATACGATTTTGTTAAATTGAGATTTTTCATTTCTTCGTAATTTCATGGGATCATATTTATTTCTACATTTGATCTTTGATGTAATGTTAAATATAGGTAGGTACTGAGTATATAACTAATTACAAATATTAAGAGTTATGAATACTACACCGAAGCTACACTCAGAATCGTTTTATTGAATGCAAGGATTTATCATTGCTTTCAAATGCAATATACCTATACATCCACCAAGAATATACCTACTGCCCAGTAGCGAAGTGCACCTTTTTCATTTTATCTCCTGCAAGTGGCAACAAATATTACGACAGTTGCCTTTAACTTGAAAACTAAATATATTAGTTCATAGCCCGAAATAGGCCATACCAACATTAAACATATTATTATAGATATGATAAGTCCCTGTGGAGGGAGCTAAGAATACCTCCGCGGTTTCCTCATGCCTGTCGTAGAAGTCGACTAATTGAGGTTACGTCAGGTCGACAGCCGGCATAAAACTTGTCAAAAAGTATGAGAAGTATTAAAAAGAATATAGGCGAGATCTATCTATCACGCACATCTCGGATGTTCGCGGGGAAAACAAAATTGTGTACTTGGGTGTGGAGATAGCCTAAGGGACCAAGTGACCATAGTACCAGCCTGACAGCGGCTGCGGTAGCCGTTCCATCAGTTATATGTGCGGGTCTACCCAACGGCCGTGATGTCCATGGTGTAGGGAAAGCACCAAAGTGTTTTGGGTTAGATTCGCACTTGAGTACGCAGGATAGGTTCAAAGTGCGAGTAGGTACGTGGAATGTAGGAACATTGACAGGTAGGAGTAGGGAGTTAGCAGA
>JAIPRL010002754.1:0-54999 GCA_025469235.1 Pemphigus obesinymphae | reverse complement strand
GTAAACTTGTTCACCAATTCAAACATCTTTACATTTTTTAAATCGAACGAATATAAGTATCTTAAAATTTGTCAGTCGCTTAGGTCGTTTTGATGAAAAATTGATGAAGCAGAGAGCCGCCTTAATTTGAAATTCTGGTACTATTTTTATCATTTTCATTGATCTGAATACTCAAATAGAAACAATTTTAAGGGAACCCATCTAATGGATTATCATCTGTACAACGAAATCTTAACAATTTAATATGTGCGTCGTACATAATATAACCTTGATTTAAATATTGTGTTTGGTGTGAAAATTTCAACCTGGTTGTTTATATCGATACTTTCATTGGTTTTTCAACGCCTACTACAAATATTACTATCGAGAAGTCTTACGAGTAAAATGCAAATTATACCATACTTACGATATTTTTTTACCATATATGTGTTAATGTTACAAAATACGTATGTTTTTTTTTGGGGGGGGGGAGTGAGGAAGAAACATACATTTTGTATTTTATTTGAAGTATATTTTGCATTATCAAATATCGCACAATTATTTTAGGGCCTCACTTTATACATGGTTCATTTTTTACAGGGCTTCACTACATCCCTCCTCGATTCCTTAAATATATGACGCATATAGTGAGTACAATGATTTCCATGATAAATACATGGAATGATTTATTTACAGGAAAAGCTGTATTGATAAATCAATTTCCATGTTTATGACTATTTCTTCAAATTGAATTTTACAGTTTTTATTTTTCTATCATAGAACAATAAATATTTAGAATAATTGTTCGTGGCATTTTTCAGTTTTGATGTATAAATATTGAGTAATGATCCAATAGTTTACAATTTATAGGTAATTTAAGTTTATGTTAAGATTTATGTGTACAAAGATGATAGGAAAATATTTTGTTTAATTCTTTACACTATAGCTCTTTAAAATTTAAAAAGATTTAAAATTTGTATAATAAAACAAATAATTAGCCGTTGTTTAATACTAACTTTTTATATGCCAACATTTTTAGAAAAATATTTTACGTCGAAGTTTGAAGTTAAAAAGTTAAAAACAAATAAAAAATAATTATCGAGATGAAAATAGTAAAAAAAATCAATATACCAAAAAAATTATTTATTTATTGATAAATAATGAACTAAAATAACAAATATTTTCCATTAAAATAATTACTCAATCCCCTATATAATATAATGGGTATATTATATATTATATTATAATTAACAATAATCTAACTAATTGTGAGCTAATAATAAAATATACTGAACATATTTAATGTGAACAAAATTTCGAAAACTTTAATTAAATGAATTATTTATAACTTTACATTTTTGAATGAGTTTTAACTTGGTGACAAACAAATATTTTCACAAACTATAAAATATACATACCTACTACCTAGTCAATATGATAACACATGGAGATTTCAAACTTATCCCTCATTAAAAAAATATATACATTTAAAACTCAAACTGTTGAATAACGGGTAGGCAGAGAAAAAAAGATGTTACAAAAATATTTAAATTAAATTGAAATGTTTTTTGTTTATTATAATTTCTTGAAAATATCAACAATGTTTAATGTTTTATAATTATAAAATACAGAAAAAAAAGTTAACATATTTTATAGAAATAAAATCAAAATCATAAAAATATTTATTTTCCCTGTATAAACAATAACCGTATAAGAATTATAGTATTTGTCCATTGTCCGTGCTTCACATAATTATGAAGGTAACTACTAATATTTGTTTAAAAACATCCAGTTTGTTTTAAGAAATGATTTTTAAAATATGTTTATTCGTCTGGAAAATTTATCGATGTTCAATATTTTACAAAACCTAGTTACTGCAAATCTTAAATCAATATTTGATCATATTCTTCTGTTTTATTTCCAATTTTAATTTCAGGGTCTAACTCGGATGCAGTTATATAAGCCTAGTCTTGATCAGGGATATGTAACTTCCATCACATTGTATCTAGCTCGGGATATGCTTTAACATATTTATCACCGAAAGAACAGTAATGTGACTATAATTAAATTCGCTATGTAAATTTTATTTTGGAATAGCCCGAAAAGTTATCAAAAGTGAATATATTAAATAATATAATAATATAATTACCTTTGAACTTAAATATTAGGTCTTATCATACCTATGTACCTACTGAAAAAATGTTAATTAATTTGTTTTGCTTAATAATAGAAACCCGTTTTTAATCCAGCCCACAATCATTTTTAGTTTCAAAAAGTGGCATTCTAAATACTTTGAGTTGTATATATCTGGTCTAGATGGTCCATAAATATATTCATAGTATCCTTATACTATTATAATATATAAATATGAAAATATTATAAATTATTTTAAATTTTAATATAATTATTGTTTTAAATTTTTTTCTGGAAAATGATAATAGTTTTGTTTTAAATTTCCCGAATGGACTTCATTTTGTCGACAATTGCCGACTTATAGCCGAATTCAGGAGTGTTCTTCTCCACTAAAACTGGCCCTGCACTGGGCGACTATAGTCCTCAACATCCACAGAACTCGATCTCCCGCATTCTCCTCACTTACAACTGCCTACCTTGTATTATTCTCTATTACATCCCTTCAACTATTTTTTGGTCTTCCACTTCACCTCTTTCCTTCAACAAATATTCCAATTACTATACTCTCACTATCTCTATCTCTTAATTTCTTAAAACATGCCTTATCTATTTAAATATATTTTCCTTCATTTTGTTCACTATTACTATTAGAGCCATTTCTATACTATCCATTATATATTTATTTCTTATTTTGTCCATTCCAGTCACTCCACTCATCCATCATAACATTATTATTTATTATCTCTGTCACGCTAATAACTCTGTTCTATCTTATAATTCTGTAAGATAAATAAAATAATATAAAATTAATTAATTAAAAAAATGCAACACTCTTATAAAAATAAATATTAATATTATAAAAAATATTATATAAAAAGAATAATTATAAAAAAATAATATTTAATAAAGTATTATAAGTAACAACTAGTTTCGACCGTAAGTCATCATCATCATTTTGTAACCTGATGATGTATTTTTTATAATATATATTTATTTTTATTTTTATAAAATTTACCTAATTGGGATTCTCCTGTCGAACAAAATACCTGACGCTTCTCTTCACTTCATCCACCTACACTTAATCCTATGTTTCATATCTACTTCAAAACTATCATTCTGCTGTAAAACACATCCTAAATACTCGAACATCTCAACCCCACCCGCTACATCCCCACTCAACTTATTAAGTCGCATTAATGTATAGTAAAAATTAAAAATTATAATAATAATCGAAAAAAGTAAATATGGATAATTATACATATATGTAAAGCTTTGAGTAAAAAAAAAAAAAAAAAACATATTATCTGAATATGTTGTTGACATCTTGTAAAAAACAAAAAAAGTAGATACATAGGTAGGTGGATATAGAAAAACAAAAATAATAGCTGTTTATACATGAAGTTATAAAAGATTCTATATAATTACACAGCCTGTATAGTGAACGATTTAAAAGAAACTTCATAAAACCATTGTTTATTATATTTTAAACACAATAGATTTAGTGCAGTCAAAGGCATTATACGTGTATCTAGTACGTAGGGAACTCTTGTAAATTATTTTTTCATGATTAATACAAACTGTATTGTGGGAAACGATTTTTGTTTGAAAATCACATATTATTATTTATTAAACAAGGTCAAAACGAGTTACCTACAAATTATTTTAAATTAACTACCAAAGTGATAATTTCTCATATACACTTATAATCTTATTATATACATACTGCAGTATCAGACAATGGCATTTTTTTTTCATTATCTATATCGTAAATTATTGCACGCGCTGAACCGGAAATATGAAAGTAGGTATGTATTTGTCTAGTCGTTGGACGAATGATAAAATAGTTCATTTAGTCCACCAATGTAAACATTTTCATTCAATAAAATTATATAAATTATATATAGGTATTATACGAAAATATTTCACATAACTTATTAAAATATAACAATAATTGTAACAATTAATTAATAAAATATAAATTATATATAAAAAAAAAAAATGAAAAACAATATGCGTATTATCGTATTTGATTTCCAAGTCGCTGTAATTTATTGTAGTGCATGAAAGACGATTGTGACTGGGACTCAGTTAATCATAGTGTTTATATCATTTCAACTAACTTAAAAGGCTCAAACAATTGTGTTACTTTATTATCTAATGATATATGAGATTTTTAAAGTTCAGCGTATGAACAATGGTATGATTAACACCTTCTATTATAATAATTTTAAGTCTTTGAACCTAAAACTATATAGGTACAACTAGTAGAGTCCTGTATTATAATTTTTTGAAAAATACTGTGAACGTTATGACATTTTTAGCAGTAATTAAAACTTTAAATTGTTTATGAAAAATAATAATAACATTGTGCAACATACGCTGTAAATTGAATAAGACTTAACTACCTATTGAATTTCAGTTGAGAATATTCTAAAAACTGATTTTAATAATATAATTTTCAACATTTCTATCATAAATTATTACCATTTTTTAAATAACTATCGGGAATATGCAAAATAAATGTGCATTTTATTATACATTATTCGTTCTTGACCGCTTTCTAATCGCAATATAGGAATTACTAAATACTTTTAGAACTATTTTACTGTCCAAAAAAAGTTTTCTGAAAATATTACATCATAGTAATACTAACACTTATACTCATTTCCACTCATAATCTAAAACAAACCAAATAAAATACAAATAAAGTCTATTATATAATAATAAATTTATTGTAAACAACGATTGCAATCAGACAGTTGAAATTTATGTTTCAAAAATCTTAATAGAAATTCATTAATCTTTATATAACTTGCATATTATTGTAATGAAATTATTATTATTTTTTGGAAGTTTCACTTATTTTTGACGAACCTTATTTAAATAATAATAATATATTCATTTAATCAAAAATAATTATACTTATAACAATATTTTATATTTTAAAGATAATTATTATTAAAATAAAAATAAATTGATGTTTAAAAATATGAATCTAGGTGATAACTTCCGTTGTACAACAAAACACCATTACATTCAATGTTCGATAATTTCCATCATGCATATATTTTTATTTCTAGGAGTCGGTTATTTATAGTGAGTCATACAAGTAGATACATACTCATATTATTAATAATAAATTAATAACAATTCATCTTTAGGCTTGCATGTATACCGTATATGCTTTTAACGATTTTAAATTTTTATAAAATAATATTGCGAAATATTCGAAATAAATTTTGATATTGAAAATATTTTGGTTTGAATTTTTTTCAAAAAGAACATTTATTTCGGAGCTTCAAATATTTTATTTTATTTTATTTACATCAAGAGAAAACCCCAATATATTAGGTTAATAATACAACAAAAAAGTATAAAGTTACGACAAAAAAACACAGAGTACCGTACCAGTTACAAGACTGACAAAATACAAGTATTGATATATAATAGTTATAATATATAAATAATATGAAAGATTTGCAAAGTGTCTGCGATCATCAAGACTTTCCAAGGACATAATACGTTGGATAGGTGAGTATAGTCATGAAGGGGGTAAGGTATATAGATGTGTCCGGTACGAAATCCCGATAAATCAAAATCCTGACAGGTTAAAATACCGACAGGTCAAAATCCCGACATGACTAATCCTGACAATAAGGCACCGAATATTTATTGTACTCGTACCTATATAAAAATAAGAATAACCGTGAAAATCAGTTAAGAGGATGCCACACGCCCAATTTTTAAGGGTTTCAGTATAGGCAATTTTTAAAAAATGTTAAGAAAAATAAAAATCTAACAAATTAAAAATATTTAAGTATATTTTAAAATTAATCATAAAATATCCTATACCTTTTGTTATTATTCTAAAAATCTAGTTTTATTAAATTACCTTACATTTATTTTTTTTTTCGAATTTTTGTGACCGTTCTTACCCTCTCCTCATTTATCGCTTCCCTTCCACTAACCAATATTTTTATACAAACGGCCAGTTGAGAAAAATCCTTAGAATAACCCTGGCTTATATAGGTATATTTTCTTACATTTTATATAGATATATGGCAAATATCTATACTATAGATATATAAATATAATATTAAGGGTATATAGATAAAAACTAAATGTATATAAATATATAAGTACTATTAAATGGTTTAAATATTTGTAGTTATCAATTTAAATAAATAGTTTGTTAATAATAAATATACAATTCCGATAACTGTGAGATTTACATTTTGTCTAAAACAATATAATAGAATAATATATGAACGTGTATATATAATATAATATATACAAATTAAATAACTGTTTCGGGATTATAGATTAAAATAATGTTTGGAAAATGTATAGGTACTTTTATAATCTAAAATTATTATATATGATAAATAAAATATTTATGTAAGTATGTGTGAAAAATAAATGAATTTATTATACGCATTTTAATAGTAAGCTTTTGGAGTGCTTACACGTTCCATTTATACTTATGTCATAAAAGTTAATATATACAAATACATTTTACCTCATATTATAATCGTATATAAGAATAATATTCAAAGTTGCTGAGTAAGATTATTCTGTAAAATTATATGAAATTACGTATATAATGAGAGTTGTGTATACAGTTTCAATATATTTGAATATTCCATTTATAAAAAGTAAACAAAAATAGTGTTTCTATTAAAATTACTATCGAAATAATAACAAAATTACAAAATGTAATCAATATATTTATTTATATTTCATAATAAAAAAAAGCGAACTATGTATCTATTATACGTTTATAGGAACGTACACAATAATAATAAATTGTGTTCGTTATTTCTTTTTGTATAGCACAAGATATTTTTGTTCGTTACGTTCGAATACCGAGTCTTAAGTTAACGCTAAACTAGAATATATCTGTTGTATCTACAATTTATCGAAAAGGCCATTATTGATACACACTTTGATTTGAAAACCAGCAAGAATTTACAATTCGGAATAAAATTGAGATACATTTTATAAAATGTATATTTTTTAAACCACGATAAAGTTTTCATAATGCTGTATTCTATAAAATACATCATTATGACTGTAAATGCTTAGTCCTTGATGAGCATTATACTCTATAGATATATTGATATAATATATGTATAGTGAGATATAATAATTGAAATAAAAAATATTTTCGTTATGACCTATCAATCCAAAGGATATATCAGGACATTTCAGGGGTGGATTTGAAGCCCCTTTTGACGTGGCGATTTTTATCATTATTTGAGGATTAAAAGATTGATTTTTAATTTGAATCAGGCCTTTATTTCTCAATTATACCTATTTATATTAAATGAGCTTCAGATCCGCGCCTGGATCATTTAGTTCCAATAGAATATACACTATACTATTTGTTTAAAAATATAAACCTCAAAATTTCAAAAATTATTCTTCACTATGACCACGAAAATCAATTTTAAATGATTTATAGTTTACTGCTTTTATATTTTATTAATACCTAGTCAATATAATAATCGTATAAAATTGTTAAACATCCTTTAAAGTGAGTGAAATTTCTTTTTCCAAGATTTGAACATGACGGATTCATTTTTACGGTGTTCTTGTATTTCATAGGAAACTGTAGAATAACAGGTGGCCTAACAGTTCTTTTTTTATGTATAGGCAAGTGATTTACTTAATGATTATTTTATATGCATTAATTTGAATGATAAAAATTATTGTCACGTGAATGAATTACAGTAAATATATTGTCGTTATATTCTATCAGAACATTTGCTGTTAATATTGTAACCAGATTACTCTTTGAATCTAAAAATTATATATACCTATATATTTTAAATCGAAAATAAATAAAAGTTTGAAATTCTGCATAACACGATTTATTTATAGAGATGTAAGACTATTTAATTTACCCTGTACACGATGTACAGGTACATTTACAGGAAATTTAACAAAAATATTTACAAAAATTGGTTTTGTTGCATTTAAAACTATATGATTTATTACAAAGTTTTCCGTAATTTTAAGTATTTATATTACATATATAATGAGTACTTGTGACTATTTATAATATAATAAAATTGTATATATTTATTTTATAATAAGTCTATTATCAATAAATTATCATATAACAGTTCGTATTCATAATTAAACAAGATCGGCTCATTATGCGAACGTGCTAAATTCTTGGTTTCTAAACGTATTTTAATCAATAAACCTTAATTCCATAAAATATTTTCAAACAAATTGTTTAAAAGAGTAATACTTATCTATAGAAACCTAAAACCAACAAAATTTCAAAACATTATAAATATTGGGAATGGATAGTAAATACAGATAGACGTACATACAGATACGTTAAGAAAAATACACACTTTCGATCATGCTAAATTTCCCGTTTCCCCTAGTCTACAGTAATTATGAATTACAATTTACAAAATGTAAAGACAATTGATTGTTAAATTAACAATGTCTCTTACAACTATGTAATAAAACTATTAGGTATAAAATAAAACCAATAATATCTATACCTATCTACGATCTTCCTATTGACCAAAATAATAATAATTAATATTTTTCGTAAATTTGTAATAAAAATATTATAAAATAAAATGAATATCTGTGTCCCTAGTAACCAAATCAACAATGCTTCTCGTAATTATGTAGGAACTAGAAACTATACGGGCAGACGGACAGACGGACGTACACAACGGGAACATAAGTTGTCTTAACAATATTAGATAAAATATAGGTAAAATTATCATAGATGTGAAACCTAAAAGTAAAAAAATATATGAATGTTGTACATAATATTTTATTATTCCATATTACATATTATATACAGTGTTCGTTTTGAGGAGGAGGTCTTAAGCAGGAGGACGAAACTCCTCTACTATTTTATAATATTTTGAAAGCAATTTTACTAATTATTTTTTGCAGTGTACGAGTTACATATTTTGAGGGAATGCTTATTCATTGAAAGCCTGAGAGTTACCCTTCTTATATTTTTCCAATTCGATCCCTTTATATATATATAATGCACTAAGCACTTTTATCGTATATAAAATCATGGATCCATGATTAATGTTGACATAACTTATGTATAATGAAAAAATATTGGGTATTAAAAGAAAATAATATTTTTGATTCCAAGTAAATAAATACATGTGATTGAAGTAAATTTTCAAATCAATAACCTTTAACTAATCACCTGGAAAAAATGCACAAACGGTCACTTTGCGTCAAGTCATAACGATCGAAGTTTAAATTTTACAATACTATATTGAACAATATCAATTTCTAAGATCAGATTAAATAATAAAAATAAATAAATTCCTTTTTACTTTCAAATCATTTACTTCAGTAATTAATACTTAAGTATTCATTTTTGTAAATATAATTTTAATAAATATTCATGATATTTAATACAAAATTGTATGTATACTAACTAATTCGAGTAAGTACTTATGTGCAGTGCCATATATGATTTTAAATGATTTTACATGATTTTTTAATGGAAATCAGTAACGCAAATAATCATTATTGTCTAAAAAAAATAAGTTCCTCTCATACCTACTCTCTGATATAACCCTTGAAACCTATTTTGCATAATAGTTACTCATAATTATTAAATATTACTTAGTACACTTCTACTATGTATAGTATATGTTTATACCTCTATATTTAATCATAATTATCTACTTATATACAATTATAACAAATTAATTTACATTAAATAATATACACTCATTTTTAAATTATGCACTTCAGTAACTAATAACAACATCATAATACTATTAGTTGTTACCACTATATTATTATTTACAATAAACTATATTATAGTATATAGACTATAGTATTTGATGAATATTGAACATTTTAAATATGATAAAATAACTTGTATAGTATATTATAGTCAGACTTGGGTAGTATTTCAAATACACTATTCAGAATACTTTTTAAATGTTTTTTTTTTAAGTATTTAGTACAGTATTTTGAATACTTTTTAAATATATTTTATTCCTTTAAAAAGAAAATATACTTTTAAAGTTTCAATTACAAATTTAAAAAGCATTTTTAAGTTATGTTTCCATCAGACTCCAATGTAAATTGTTCTCTCAAAATCTGAAACACCCCTAAAACACTCATTGTTTACTGTTTATGTTCAATTAAATAATATTAATTACTACGGTATAATTACTACTTAATATTTTTATTATTGAAATTCAGTAGGTATATATAGATAAGAAAAATTATTTATAAAATAATTTTTAGTAGAAATCAATTGATTAAATGTCTAAAAATATTTCGATCAGAAACCAAAGACAGTGAAATTTAGATACATTTTGATGTGATTTGTTGACAATTTTAAATGTACAAGTATCTGATTCATTATAATGAAAAAAAGATTTTAAAAATGTTATCAATAAAGATATTACACAATTTATGATCCGACCAACCGTTAGGTACAGATCAAACCCTAAATTTATTGTTTTGGTACGCCCGAAGAATGACATAGGTATAGTCAAAAGAATTGAAAATTTGACTTATGCTTTTAAAATTTTTTTCAAAATTATATTTAAAAAACACAGAACATTATGATTTCATTGCTATTGGATATATTATGATTGAATTCTTTTTTGGAGAAATATGATTTTAAATGTACAATTTGTTAATTTTTTTGGAATTCAATTCCATTACTATCTTGATTCTTCGAGTATGTAAAAAAAATATCATGAGGGGATCCGACCCCTATATTCCCCCGTGTATACTTGGATACGCCACTAGGTACTTATATGATATTATAAAAATATTAGTACATTTAATTTATATTTTAATAAATTTATAGTTTATTTAATTTAGGTTGTATTCGCAATTCAAACATGCCGGGTCAAAATTGAAAAAAAATATACTGAAATTGCAATCCATGATCAATGGCACTAATTTGATAAGAGTTAGACAAGGAAATGAAAATATTTTACGTCTAATCTAAATTATACTTAATTTACTAAATTAAAAAAAAAATCACGTTTGAACGAAACGTTGCGACAATATGATCCGACATGTCTAGTTAAAGTCCGATCCCTGGCTGCTAAGACAATTTTATAATGAATACTCCAAAAGTGTATTAAAATTACATTTTTCGATTTACGGTAAATAAATAATTAATTGGTTAATTTACCATAAAAAATATTTTTACGTGCATTTCTTATCTCTATGTGCGTTGTTATTATTAAGAAAATAATGTTATTTTTATTTTTCTCAGGGGTAGTAATAGAGTAACATTATTTCTCTAATAATATTTTGATTTATCGATTTGTGATGTATGGTAATGGAACTACTCCTGTCGATCGATGTAATTGAAATTGGTAGTGAAATTATTGACCAGCATTATAATTTATGGCAAATGAATAGCAAATAAGGATAGTGCAAATAGATTTATCGTCAAGTATAGAAATCTCATTGCATGTGACAACATATGCACAACACGTACGTTTAATAATTTTGGTCTATTATAGTTCACGTAATAATGGTCATTATTATAGTAAGTTAATACTAATCATTAGTAATTACTAATAATACAGGTACCCATTAAATAATTCCATCGTGACATAAATTCCCGAGAACGTCATAAATACGATTAAACTACGTATAATACACGCATCAACAGTGTTGTTAAACATTTTAAATACTAATATTATAAAGTATAGTATTTTTTTTTTAGTATTTGCTGTATTGGAAAATACGACATATAAATTAGGTAGGTATTATCTGTTTATTACGTAATGTACATCAAAAACATTTTTTGTTTTTTGAAAAGTCATATTTTTTAAATCTAATTCGAATACTTACCTATTTTTAGTTTTATTACGTTTATTGGTTTATATACTGTGTTTATATTCGAATACTTACTGGAAAATATGTTCGAATACGTGTTTCAGATATATATATATTTTTTTTTCGTACGATTATGAGGTATTTACAAAAAGAGTGCAAAATATATATCAGTGATTTTTTCTACAGGGTCGGAAAATATCTCTGGTACATATTATGCAAAAATATTTTTGTAAAAAAAAAATGTTATAAAATAAATACTTCTTCAAAAAAATATATTCGTTGCCATATAAATGAAATCAATAACAAAAACACACATACTCAAACAATTAATAACCTCTATAAATCATTGTTATAAAATACAAAACCGACTGAACATATCATGTATTTTATGATTAATGTGTTACGTGTTAAATTTTGCGTTTATTTAAAAAACTAAATTAAAATATTTATTCAATCGTGTCAAAAGTCAAAACGTTTTAACGCTAAAATCAACGGCGACTTAATAATATCATATTATTAGTTATAACAGTTGGCATTATTTTAAGTATATCTAAAGGTGGAAAAGTTAATAAAAAATATTTACTTAGGCCAGTTAAGTCAAATTAACATAACTACCTTTAGTCATAGTTCAAATTTCACTAAAAATAACATTAACTGATTAATAGTTTAAAGTTAAAATCGAAAAAAATATTATATTAACTAGGTTTAAAAAATCATATTTTTGCACTTTTTATTTACCATTTAATACTCAGATTACAATACATTTTTTTAAATTATTCAACAATGAACTTTTCCACTATTAAATGTTTTAGATTTAAGTATTAGGTACTTAAAAAAAAAAAAAAAAATCGGCTTTACTCCTCCCTAAGTAATACTGTAGTAATACTGTTAGGTACTTACTTATTTGTTTACCTTTGTTAACAATATTTTCGTTTTTTTGCGCGTAAACTTAACTGAATGATTATACACATTAACGATTAAAAGTCGAGTATATAAAGCCGACGATTATTTAAACTATAGTTAAGTTAATTTTTTAATGAACAAATGAATTAACTAGTCGAATAAACGGAAATTAATTTTTTAATGTCCACCTATAGGTATTTGAGTATGTCTATATACGATACACTAAACCAAACATCCATTGGTAGAATTAACAATATGCAATAATCAAATTTTAACAAACGAATATTTGTTGAAATAATACAATTTTTATTATTTCAACGTATATATTGTAAAAATTAATAAAAAAAAAAAAATGTGTGTACAATAACAAATTCACTTTGTAAATTTCACAAAATATATTATAAGTTAAAATTTAATAAAAATAATTTGTAATATTAGTACGGATTTTATTATTATAGTAAAATATGTTATTAAATTGACTATTTCGATCGACAAATGCGGGCGTTTGTTTTACGACGACGACGAAGAAGAAGAAGAAGAAGAAGAAGAAGAAAGAAATGAACACGGACTATCCTGTTAATTCAAGTAAATTTGTATTCTGCAGCAATCGGACAATTTTAAAATATACTGTTATATTACAATAATACGTTTTGTTAATTTACTGTTAAATTAACAAATATTTTATTTCAATAAATCGACAAACATTTTATCGGACATATATATATATATATTAACAACCGTATTGTTATTAAATTAATCGATATTTTTATTGAAATCGTGTTCGGTGAAACAAAAAAACGTTTCATTACGACGTGTGTATTATAATATATACCTATAAGTATACGTACCTATAAAGAGAGAGAGAGAGAGAGAGAGGTACGTGGCAAATTTCAATTACAAATATAAAATCGATTTTACCCACGTACTACCTATATATATATATATATATATATATAGGGTAAACAAACGAAAACTGTTGGTAAGTATACAACAAAAATATATATAATATTATATCGTATACGAGATGTATTTCTCGGTTCGTGTTTGTATATATAACGTAAGTATATATTTTTTGTATTTTTTGTATTTTTTTTCATCTTTTCCCGATAAATCGAAACACAAACTTATATACGACGACGAATGCATATATACATATATTGTAATACAAGCATTCTCGACGAAACGTACTTACATCAACCGAACCGTATATATATATATATAGATAATAATATTGTAACGATGACGCGTTTGGTATTCGAAACGAGTTTTTTGGACGTGTGTCTATATGCCGTCGCGGTGATGCAGTAGTATTATATATTATATACTGTATATATACAGAAGAATTACGACAGTCGTTCTATATATAAAGGTACGTACGTATCCAATCAAGCGGTTTATATTAAATTACCCTCTGTGTGGAAAAAGGGGTGAAAAACTCCAACGCGGGCGTATGCTGCTGCACGCTGTATATACGTATGTAAGTACGCGCTTATTTTTTTTTTTTTTTTTTTTTTTATTATCCTTCGGCCCGAAAATTTCGGTCGGTAGTGTTGGAAATATAATACATTTCCAAAAAAAAAAAATAATAATAATAATCCCAATACATTATATATTGTGTATATATGCATTCTAACGTTTGAGGTTTTTTGTGACGTGCATTTAATCTATAAATGTGAAATTGATTATGGTACCTGTTTGGAATTTTTTATGCCCCCCCCCCCATATATATATACGTATTAATTTCCCCCCTCCCCATGTATATATATATATATATGCATCGGTATATATATATATATATATATACTATCTGTTTAATCCGACATTTTGTAATTGGACGTGAGCCGAAAATGCAAGCACGTTTCCACGGGGATCAATTCCCGACGGGTTTATCGTTTTAATTAATTTCGGTTGATTTTCCCGCGAAAAAAAAATCGGTAGATAGATACCGTCCGTATATTCCATTTTGATTTTTTTTTTCTTTTTTTTTTCATCGCCACCGCGGTCAACGTTTCCTATAGGCTATAATGTATATATTGTATACGGTGTGCGACACGTGCGCGTATAATAATATAATAATGATTCCCATAGTCGAAGCGAAAATAATCTCGTCCGACGAATCAACGAATAGTGCATTATTATTATATACGCCGAAAATACCCATATAAACGTCATATAGAAATTGTTGGAATCCCCATCCCTGAACCGAATAGATTCATTGGTAGAATTAACAATATGCAATAATCAAATTTTAATAAACCAATATATTTGTTGAAATAATACATTTTTCATTATTTTAACGTACCTATATATATATATATATATATATACGGTAAAATTAATAAAAAAAAAAAAAATGTGTTTACAATTTCATTACAAATTCATTTTGTAAATTTCACAGAATACATTTTAAGTTATAATTTATTAAAAATAATTCGTAAGATTAATACGGATTTTATTATTATAATAAACTATGTTATTAAATTGACTATTTCGATTAACAAATGAGCGTTTGCTATCTACTAAGAAGAAAGAAATACACGCACACAAAATATCTGTTAATTCAATTAAATTCGTGTATTCTGCAATTGGACAATTTTACCCAAGACATTGATAAAAGATATATCAATAATACGTTTTGTTATTTTACTGTTAAATTAACAAATATTTTATTTCTAAATCAACAATAACATTTTATTGGACGTATATTATTAGATTAATTTATATTTTTATTGAAATCACAGATATATTTGGTTCAGTGATATATTGACCCGGGATTTCCTATACGTGTTGCGCATTTAGGACCGCACAAAGCGAAGGGTCTGGGAGTGGGGTTTTTTTTTTATCCTCTAGGCCCAAACGTATTACGTTTCATTATAGTATTGGGTTTGAAATTTTTCACATTTTAATTGTATTTAATACGAGAGTGTTTCGGAAGAACGTCAAATATATTATAAGTAATATTATATTATAATAATTCCCACACGCGCCAGTATTTGTCAATCAAAATCATTGTATTGAAATCTGATTGAAAATCAGACGTTGAAATTTTCAATTTTATTTAAAATTCAATAAATATTAATTTACAGATATTCAATTTTCAATGAATATTTAATCAAAAATAAATAGGTAACTAGTTAAAAAAAAAAGTTTAATAAATGTAAGTAGGTACTAATATAAATACATTTATTTAATATTAAAATATCAATAATAATTCATTTAAAATGTAATAATAATTTTTTTTCTTAATTCGAAATATTATATTTTATTCCTAATAAAAATTCTATTTTGAATAAAAATTTTCAAATAACTTAAATGAAATATTATTAACACTTATAATTATTATGATTTAAATATTAAAATAATAATCAATGTATCTACCTATATATTATTAATAATAAAAATCGATTTATTTTCAACTTCTATAATAAATAATGTATATTTGATTTTCAATTTAGAATAAACATTTAATGAATATTAACTTGCTATGTGGGACATAGGTTGTTGACCTATAGTCATTTTACCTATATGTATTTTTTGGAAAAAGCATTATACGGATCTATTTGATCCTTTTTAAGTGGGCATTAGAAGTATTTCCTATACAATTAGTAGCCAATAGCGAACGGTCTTTTTTAATAATAGTGGGTTAAAAAATATGACAAAAGAAATACAAATACAAAAAAAAAAAGTAACCTATACGCGGGTATACAGTTCAACGAAATGGGTCAACAGAAGTCGTTTGAATTTCGGAAATATTATAAATAGCTGTGTCAAATCAATATTTGATTGTCATGTCGAATTTCGGCCAGTTAGTAAAAGAATATGCGGTACACCGGAAAGCGAGTACATTTAATTTATAAGTAATTCTAATATCGACGACGGTCAGTATAGTGTATGGAAGCATTGGTATTATAGTTAAAAAAAAAAATTGAAAATTTTATGAAGTTACTGTATAATATAATTAATATTTTCAGTTATACCTATATATAGTACCCATATATAGAGTCACTACGTTGTGACTGTACGTATTTGTTATTTTCCGTTATAAAACGTACTTTTTCGCTTTACGCTTGAAAAATCTATAAAGAAAATAAAAAAATGACCTCTTTAAATGTACCGTAAAAAACAAATTTTCTATCTAAAGAGCTATTTACTCGACTCATTTTACGCAAAAATTTGTTTCAGGTAAAATAAAAATTAAATTAAATATACATCATTGAAAAATCAATAGATTCCACGATATCCACTCAAAATCTAAAATAGTACATTTTCCCCGACTTTATTAATTATTATAATTGTTTTTTTAACGTTCATATATATATATATATATATATATATATATATTATAAAAGAGAGTATAGGTATAAGGTTTTATTCGTATTTCGATGACAGTGAAATCTGGACCCTAGACTCAAGACCCAATAATCCTCTCCACATTAATGGTTGCACTAACCGCGATGGTCCATAATATTATACATATGCAATGAAATATCTGAGATGACTTAAACAGACCACATTGGATAAGAGCCAAAAGGATCTCTCTGCAGCAATATACGTACGATAAGTATATATTATATTATACTATATTATTACTCAAAGATAATATATATACCTATTATTATGATCACGTGGTCAAGAGCCAGTCTCAGTGGTTTAAAAGCCATTGTGTGGTAGTCATAATGGAAACTAATTATATTATATGATTTATCCATACGATAATTATCGAATGGAAGGTAAAACATTTTTTTACTTACAATAATGCCTAAACAAATGACTGTTTTATAAACAAAATTAAACCTTGAAAAGTGTTTTTTTTTTTTTTTTTTAATTTTTTGAGTTTAAGAAACACTAACTCCAATTTTGTCAAATAAACATTGATTAAAACATTATTTATAATAAAATATTTATTTAAATAAGTTTTGGTTATTTATTGTATTATAACTCAAAAATATGAATTACAAGGACTTAGTATTTTCAACCAATTTTTTAGATAGGTACTGATATACTCCTTAAAACTACAAAATTTTCTAAATATCAAAATTACATTTTATTCCGATATTTAGTACTCAATTTGTACAAATTTGTACAACCGGAATTAAAATTTGTACACATTTAGTTTCCAAGGAAATGGAAAAATCCTCGTGAGAAATACTGACGTTTTTAAAAAAAAAAAAAAGAATATCTAGTTTTTGGCGATTTTAGATAGAAAGAAATTTTGTCAAAACTCTGTGACTAGTCGTACAAATTTTGTACTAAATATTAACATAACAGTTTTAGAAAAAAATACATTATTTCGATTAAGGGAAGCTAGAGAAACATTTCTCCAGCCCTCCACGAGGATTTTGCGAATTCCTCGGAAACTAAATGTGTAGGTACCTACAAATTTTAATACCGGTTGTATAAATTGAGTACTAAATATTGGCAAAAAAAAAAAAAAAATATACGAAAATTCAAATTGGGGGGGCTGAGGAAATGTATGTCCTTTAGTAATACCTTAGAATTTATTTGGTTTTTTATTATTAATTCTGACAAAATATGCCTAGTTGTTTACAATAATCGTAGTATTACGGATTATTATCAATGTAAACCTAAAAAATAAATATGCACTGAATTATCAGCTATATAGATAATATTATAATTTCATATTTAAAAAATTGGAAAATTAGGTGGGACAATATATATTTTTAAAATTCATTTTTAGTTTTAAAACACTTTAAAATAAATTCAATAAATTAAAGTTTTTTATAAGAAATGTGTTCACTGTTCAGCTCCCATAACTACTCCCTTAATAAGTTTTGATAGTAATAATGATTTTGAGATCACCATTTTTACCAATTGTTTATATGGTATTGAGAATATATTTGACGAAAAAATTAACGATTGCAATATCGGTGTGATGGTAATCGTTTGAAATTTTGGTCCACGAAACCGTTTTTCTTCTCGAAATTCATACATTTTAACGTATATGGATTGAATGTCGATAGTACATTTCGTATATAGTTTGATGCTCTTTTGGTGGATCTAAGAATTAATTGCTGGTGGCCAAATTCAGAGATGGGCCCTAGCCCATAGGTTTAAACTTGGTCGAATTCATAGTTTGGAGGCCTCGGAGCCAGAGTTTAACGCTCTCCGCCGCATCTTAAAAAAAAATACAAAAATAAGCAAAAAAGAAAAAAAAAAAAGCTTTTGAAATGGTGAATACCCCAGGTTACTAAGAAGAAGAAACGAAAAAAAAAAAAAAGTGGGTATTGAAAACTGTTCTCGTCATTGCACTGAAAATTGCAATAAAATTTAACATAACGCATATATATATAGGTACCTACTATTGATTTTAATGCATTTTTTCCAAAGGAAAATATTAAATTAAATTAATATATAGGTGTGTGCTGGTTTATAGCCTATATATAGAAGGCCTCAGAACTAAAACCTAGCTACGGGCCCCGTAGGTATATATTTGCCGGGACTAAACGCCACTGATTAGACGTACACTACACCCATACTGTTGAACTTTCGATAATTATATATGTACGCAGAAGTTTAGATATACCTATAGCAGTTAAGACAGTTAAGCCGAAAATTTTGCGAGTTCGGGCACGTATAGCACGCGAATAAAACAGCTTTAATTAAAGGTCGTATTATTATATCGAAATTTTCCGCGGCGCATAAACGTTTAATAAACTTTCGTAAAAACTGCGGAGATAAATCAAAACATAACGGATGGACGTGTATAGTAATTCGATCGGAGATAATGTCTTTAAATGGCATATACATATGAGTATATATATTATTATTATTATTATTATTATTATTATTATTATTATTAATATATAATATTATTATATAATATTATTATATAATATTATTATATAATATTATTATATAATATTATTATATAATATTATGTCATTGGAATTTTCGTAGTACGTTTTTTCGTAAACATTTTTTACGGAACGGAAGCTCGTGTTCGGCACGTGTAAAAGTTTCGTTCGCCGCGACGAGAGAAATATTTATTTCCGAACGGCATACACGACGCCCGTATACCGTGTTAATTATTATACCGCATACGCAACGTGTACAAACTTTAACTCGACGAATTATTGAGTATTGAATGCTTTTGCGACGATTGATAATGTAAAACGTGAAATTCGGAAACGAAATGGTCCATTGGAACAACTATTAAATTAATCGTATATATATATATATATATGGCATTAAATTGCATCATTGAAAATCAGAGACACGTACGTTTGACGTGCACTCTCAAGTTGCGCGCCTATATAGCTTATATGCCTTCGACAAATTTTAATATTACCAAAACACACACACACACACATATATTACCGCGGGATCGTTTGACAGGGTTGAAAATATAATAAAAAAAAAAAATAAAATAAAAAAAAAATTGTAAACTGCAGCGCCGTGCGAATGTTGTGCGCGCGTAATCGTTTTTTATAAGGTTTAATAATAGAAATATATAAATAAAGGAAAAAGTTGAAGAAAAAAAAAAAAAAAAAAAAATAGCTAACTATAAAACTTATTAGTCGTACTTTTTTGTATAGGCATCCTGATATTATAACATCACTAAAGTTCTACGAAAATAACGCGCACAAAATCAGTTTACAAAAGAAATTCGAACAAAAAAAAAAAAAAAAATCGACAAAGAAAATATGCATGTAAACGCAATAACACGAATTTCGTTGACTATAATATATTATACGTAGTAATACACAATTAACTATGAAAAATGATTAGTTGTTTTGTAACGTTATAAAACAGCTAGATTCTGAACTTTATACCTATTCTGCATTTTATGACGATTTATTTTATATTTTTTATATTCCACTCTAAATATATGTTTCGTGTAGAACCATTTTTCGGCGGAAAATTATCTAATATCCAAGTACATCACCGAAAAAATGCGTGGTTAAATAAACTATTTAAATGGTTAGGCGGTTAACTCCAAAATTTGGGTTAAAATAGGGACAGTCTTCCTTGATGGTAAAATAAACTAATATGGCCATTTTCAATGTTCTCAATAGTAATTAAAATAAACTGAAAATGTAATTGAAAAATTACACCAGAACAAAATAAATGTTTCCGGCAAAAATGACTATAGATATTTTATCGAAATCTCGAAAATAATGGTTCTAAAATATACCTACACCAAATGTGTGTTTTAACTTTAAGTACTTTATTGGCATAATAAGATTAAAAAAAAAAAAAAAATTTACCGATTTAAGTAAGTATTAAGGTATATTTATACTTAGTAATAATTATATTATATATTAAGAGTTTTGTGTCATAACAATGGTAATTTTAAGCTAAAAACTGAAGATTTAATACAAAATTAGTTTTATATTTTTCTCTATATTTGTATTTAAAATACTTTGATAATCAATGTTCACGATTTTTCTTATATCCATTTAAAATTTTAGTACACCATGGCGATAAAATATGACGTTCAATCGATTTTTAATAAAATACTGTAATTCATTCAGAAGATAATTATTTTAAAAATGTATACCGGATATGTATTTTAGTACGATATTAAAGTGTCACATTTTAAAAATGAATAAATATTTTACAAATTTCAAACTATTTATAGCAATTTTAAATTTGGACACGTATAGGTATAGGTATGTCATAAATAAGTGAAACATTTATTTATAATATTTTATTTTTAGACTTGAGAGTTTATAAAAATGATTCGATACATTTAAACATTGGTAAATTTGACATAATCTTCACTAAGATTATCTTGACGTCCAACGAGTTATATGCTTCCACCCATTCCCCGAACACACAGGCTTTTTTCGAATTAATTTTGACGGAGAAAATGTATATCGTATATGAATTTCGTTTAGTAAATGAATTTCCAATATATATATATATAGGCACGTTATGTATGTGAGACATTTGGACCATTATAAAAACGTCGACTGTAAAATGTTATTATAGTCAACAGATATAAATAATCTCAACGATTTGTATAGCGATAGTCATAGACATGGGATGGTTATGTGTTTAGGACGAAAAAAAGAGAGAGAAAAAGCACGGGATACAAACATTTTCGGAGACCTTTATTGTGTAATCTGTCCCTATATATACGTATACGCGGTCGTTCTTAATAAATTATCACAATGGTCGGGTTGTCACACACAATTTAACAACATAAAACTAATAACGCATTACGATAACGACATCAGCTAATGAAACTGTTACCACAAATAGATGTGAACCACAGCCATATTATTTGATAGAAAATCTATAGGCGTATGTATATAAATATTGTAGGGAAAAAAACGGTATTTTCGAAAAAAAATATATATATACCACAAATAAACGAAAATTGAAAAAAAAAACCAATAAATGCATCAATTTAAAAAACAGAGTCTGTTCCACTGTGGTCCTCCGCAAAAGGATAAAATGATATTATTTTAGGTACGAAAGCAAAGACAAATCGTTGCAATTATTGTGAATAACTATTTGATTTCAATTTATACAGTTTCAAAGTATTATTTTTCGAACTACAGCGAAATATTTTAAAATGTATTTCATCAGTCATTTGTTCATATTGTCATTTTACGTGAAAAATAGTAAAATAGTAAAGGATAAAAATTTAAAGTGCTATAAAAAATTACAATCGATTTTCAAAATTTTATAAAAAATATAATAATGAAATTTTAGACTTGAGATTAGTCTCGTATTTATTTTTGAAGTCTTAACATGAAAAATTATCAATTTCATTAGATACGTAATAACTGAAAAATAGGGTTGCTTTTAATGTTGTCTATAAAGAATTGAAAAGTGGTCAAAAAGTTTTGAAAATATAATACGTCAATATACTAAAATAAATCCAAATGAACTAATAGAGTACTACGATAAAATGTTGAATAGATATATGAAATTTTTTCAAAAATGTCACAAGTTCTTTCACATGGGCGAAAGTACTGTAGTATAATAATACATACACCCTTCATTATAATATAAAATGATTATATAATTGATAAAGTTGTTATGTGGATGGACTATAGTGTACATTTATTATTTAAAAGTATTGTAACGGCATAATAAAAAATAGCGAAATATTTTCAATAGAACAATTTTCTAAATAAAAATACATTGTCGTCTTCACAGTACTAAATAATAGTTATAACTTATCGAACGTGTCATAACTTTCGTTTGTCCTGTGTCCGTGCAAGTATATAATATTAAAAAGACCAATTAAACGTCCCCTAAATTCCATTGAAGTTGCCTCCTTATTCATTACCAGAAATTTTCGTCCATGCGAAAATGTCCTTCAAAAAAAAAAAAAAAAAAAGACCTCTAAACATAGTTCGCCACCCATTATATCGGAATTCAAAGAAACTTACTTAAATGGCTAAACAGTTTTCCATCCTCTGTTATTAACGGTAAGTGCAGACCAACGAATATTTAAATACTAATTACAAGCGATGTAGCTGTGTAGTTATAGTGATTAGTGTTAACTACTTGACAGTCATTATTTGGCATGACTTTTAAAATACCTTAAAAAGGATATTAATTCTAAAAGTTTTAGATATTTAGAATATTTAGAATATTTAAGAACTGCAAAAATGCAACAGTCTGACATAATTCTACATTATTATATACCCGTAATAATCATATAAATTTGTAAAAAAATTTAGAATAAATGATTTAAAATACTTTTTTATGTAATTTTATTTTAAAATACAAAATGTATTGATAAAAACATTCAATACTTTTCGTTATAATCTTAAAAGTCAGCATTACACGGAGTATATAATAGGATTCGCATATTCCCATATTTTACTTTCAACGTGCAACGGTTGCTCTAAATATTGTGATACATTCAGTATCAACTAAATTGACCAAATTTGACCTTTAGTGGAGAACAAAGTACCTATATGATGGTATGTTAAGCACTAGACATTCGTTTGGCTATAGTTTCAATATTCAGATTTGAGGATAAGCAATAGTGGTCGGAATTTAAAAGTTTTTGAAATACTTTAATTTAAGTATTTACATGTATATTTAAATAAAAATTATGGTAGGTATATACGCAGTTAAATAGATATTCAGATTACTTATAAAAAGTATTATTTATAACTAGTATATAATAGGTATATGCGCCTCGATCAACGGACAACCGTTAAAATCGATAGCACATTTATGCACCGCCTCACACTATATGTACTCTGTATGATAATTTTTTTCTATGAATTTTGATTAAAAATTTGAATTTATTACGTATATATAATGCAACAAATTTTAGACTTATTATTAGATATTGCTTCACGCTGCTGGACATTTCCATTTTATTATATTATTTATTCTCGCGAAAAATGTAAAATTAGTTTTTATTTTTCAAATCGCATTAATTTTAAAACTTTAGCAATTTAATTAAGTTATTGTTGAAATGACTGAATAGGACGCAATTATACTTATATACGACAACGAGAAAACAATATTATGTTACTATACGAAAGTATATTATATGATAATATATAGATTAGACTGTATTATATTATAGATATTATAATCTAAGATCCATATTATTATTCAAACAGGTCAATATTAATAATAAAATTGTATTTTCTGTATTTATACTTATAAAACTTGGAACAGTAGTGTAGCCAGAGGGGCCATGGCCCCTCCCATTGTCCTTTTTTTTTTTTTTTATAGCAATTTTATATGATCTAATTTTAACAATAGTAGCTTTATAATTATAGTATAAGGTCTATGGCATTATTTATTATTAACGTACTTAACGCATGTTTTCACGATAAACCTAATTATGTTTTTATTATCTTATCGATAACCAAAACTTGTATTTGTTAAATTCAGTAACCAAGTTTCATTAGGTTAACCACGACAATATGTGATAAGCAAAATATATTGTATTATCTATGTATACATAGTCATAGATATCCGTTCTAATATTTAAATCAAATTCTAATATTCAAGTTCTAACTTATTGAACAATTGAATGTGTATAAATTATCAAATTAATATCTATATAAGTATAAATCTAAAGTAGCATAAGAGTTAAGCTTGGCGTTAGCTATAACATAAATAAAGATGAGTTAAACTATAACAGTATAGAGAAAGATATTTTGTTGGAATTTTCTAAAAGATCTCCCAGACGGATGCAAATGTTAGATTGGACACAATAAATAAAATATATTTTGCCTATTTAATAAGTTTATTTTTCAGTTTTTTATTTAAACATTAACATTATATTTATTACATATTGTTTATTTACTATAATTTATTAGTTATTAATTATTATGTTACCTAAGCATTAAGCATTCTAGTAATTAGTAAATATTTTATTAATACTAATAATACTTTTTTAAATATAATAAAAAACAAAAATGTTATTTTAATTATGGTATATTTATTGGCCCCACCCCTTGCTTAAATCCAGTGGCTACGCCACTGACTTGGAATACATTTTTATATTTTTTATGAATTGAGCGTACGAGCTACTGTGGTAGGTACACAATAGCGTTAAATTTTTATATATAATATCCGTATACAATAGAAAATTAAAATAAATTCCCGCGATGTTTTGACTTAAACTTGTATTGTTGATTCTAATAAACACGGGCTATATTTTTTGTCTAAAGGTCTATTATGAAATATAAAATGTCTCCCGCCTTTAATATTAACGACCCAAGACGACGTCGTTGATGTAATAAATACCAATGAATTAGAACTTTTTATGACATTAGACATCGTCGTTGTGTCTACTTTCGACAAAGTATGCTTTATATATCTGTATTTATCTAACTTTTCCCAGTTTTTTTTTTTTTTTTTTGTGGCAAAACCCCGTCGTTTAATCGTGAACGGCTGAACAAATAAAGCTTTATTCCCATTATCGTCTCTCCGCTACTAAATAATCACTGTAACCCTATCGTTTAATGGCTTTCTCGAATCGTCACGCACCGGTACAGACCGCAGGATTTGAAAAATCGACTGTCAAGTTAAAAATATATGAAATACTCAGTTTTCACCGCTCCGGGTAATAAAATAAACTATTTACGTTTTCTCGTAAAATGCATTACAGGTACCTACCTATATGCGTTTCGTCAAAATAATGATAGACCGATGCATAAATTAAACAGGTCGTTTGTTCTTTTCAACAATATACACTATACATTGTGTAATATAAACTTGGCATTACGTAAATACGTAAATTAGTAGACCCGGACAGTGTTGAGCGTAGATAACTTAAAATGTGTCTAGATAAAGGTAAAATATAATTTATAAAAATATATCTAAATAAAGATAAAAGATAAACACGTTTTATCTATAGATAAAAAAAAAGATAAAACATTTTTATAATTTTCAATATTATTTCTTTGTAGGCTAATAATATTTTAATATTAAAACATTGAAACGTGAAAATTTTTTTTGGTATTGATTTATAAAACAATGACAACAATTATTCCATAAATATTCTTAAACTTAATAAATAATGATATGAAAATACATTTTGAAAGTAAGTACCGTACCTATTGTAATATTAATTGGTTAAACGATTGGGAATTATCTACGTAGATCTTAATTTAAAAATACATCTGTTTCAATGCGCGTTTTTAATTTTTATCGACTTGCAAATATTGTAGAGAGATGAAATAAAAAATAAATTATAAAAAATAAAATATATAGGACTGATGTAGATGATTATCAATATATGCATTTTTATAAGCTGTTAAAAAAATTTAAAAAAAAAAACGATATTTTTAGAGCTCATAAAATATGTATAAATACATATATCAAAAATCGACTTTATCAGTCGCTAGATAATATTGTTAGCTATAATTTGTTTTTTGTTTTGTATTTTTAATATATTTGTAAGTTGATAAAAATGAACAATGCTAATGCAAGGTTTTCATTGAAAAATTTTCGTTTTTGAGTTTTCTTAATGAAAAATAATAATATCTAGATAAATTTACTTAAATTTACTAGATACTAGTAGATAACATGTAATAAGTGGTTTCAAAAACGACTCAAAAACTAACAAATAATATAATAATACTACGTACGAAAAACAAGAATGACCAAAAATATCCATTGTGTTTGTTTTATTCTTTTTTAGTTATTATTTTCCCAAATATTTAATGTTAATTGTGTTTATTATTTGATTCATACAATAAAATTCAAATGAGTTTGAATGGCCAGTAGAAAAGGCAATCGTGTTAAATTAATTAATAACTTTAAATAAAGTTGTAAAATAAATTCTCTTCAAGAATGAACAATGGAATTATACAGCAAAAATATGTAGAGCATTTTTAAAAGTTTATGAAAGATACAAAATTGTATTTAACGCGAAACTAAATCAATCCATAATATCCAAAAAAACCTATAACTGATCTGACCCTTTTTGATACAAAAAACCGATAAATTATTAAATAATATAGACAAATATGTACAATATTTTAAACAAAGTTAATGGACCAATAATCATATTTTCCCGAAGGAAATTCGTGCGGATATTTTTTAGTTTTTTAGTTTTACATGTAGAGCCACATGACCTTTTTTTGTAAATTGAACAATTTATTTACGATAAGAATATGAGGTGACTACAGTATGCTCTAATAGGTATATTATTAGATTGACAAAACCATAGGTGTGCTGAATCAGAATAAAAAGTTTTAAATCAAAGTTCTTCCAAAATCGATATTTAGATTCTGAGTGTGCCCAGTGGAGAATCTTTTGATTTTACAAGAGTGTTTATTATATATATATATATATTTTTTTTTTTTTTTTAAATATAACTTCATGAACAGAAGGAGAGAACGGACTTTTTTGATAGCCAATCATTTGTTCTATATAATATTTTCAAGGGGCAACTTTTTTATTTTCCCAGTAGATTTTTCTATGCATAAATAAAAACTATCGAAAATAATGTCAAATTTTGACAATAAACAATTTTGCATATATAATGAGAACGCCCACATCGGTATATTATTTATAATTAGATTTAAATTTTATATTTCAGCAGAACGGGGGACGAATACAATTTTTGTTGTTACATTTTTCGATTCGAAACATCCTTTTTGATTACTATAATATAATACGACCACAAAAGTTGAACATTATTTTTTTTTTTTTTTAACATCACATTATCATTATATTTTGTAACTATATATAGTGACTATATATAAAGCTACATGATTCTCTATGAAAGTATAAATACTATATGATAGTATTATGATCAAATATATTTTATTTCAACAAAAGTAATCAATAAATCATCAATAACTAAATTGAAATCAATTAAACACTGATTGGTCATCTCGGTCAATCCATACAGTATATATACCAGCTATATTATTTCTTTAATTCTTTTTAACGTATACCTACGTAATGCATGCATATTTTCAATAAACTTTATTATAAAATTAATGGTAGATAATATAGTGGATACCTATATATATATATTGTAATAATATAAAATGTATTTTTGTGTTTTCGATATTTATAGTGTATACATGTTTATAAAATTATTCGTATTTATCGACCAGCACCTATCCGGTAAACAATGTGTATTTTTTTTTTTTTTTTATACATTTGGGTACGTTTTATAATTGTACCTAACCGGCAACCCCACACAAATTGCTTAACAAATATTAAACGTTTAATCATCTACACACATAAAAACGAAAGTTTTGTAATTAAAAATTAAAATAGGGTCACCCCATGAATAAATGAAAAGTTGACGCTACCGCAACGCATAAAGTAACGAATAAACATGTTGATATTATTATAAAAGCGTACCTAAATATAATATTTTATACGCTTTAATCAAATGTAATTCTTGTAACCAAATATGTTATTAGACGCGTATGTTTTCATATAATATGTTCGGCATTTCATCTCAAAGGGCTTTTGTGGAATAACATTTGAGTACATTACGATGTTCATTGATTTAGTTTCAAAACCAATATATAATAATAATAATAATAATATATTACTATTTATTTTGGACGCGAAATTAATTAATTTCACTCGAGTTTAATAATTATTTACTCCGTTTTACGTAATATAAAATTATATTTTGAACATTGAATTCTAAATTATTATCTTAAACCGCTACTTTAAATGCTTTTTTGAAATACAATATTTTTCGGGAAGAATATTTGTCAAACGCTCCATTGAATTACTTATACTTTTATTGAATAAGTTACATACCTACATAAATACATACACATATTATATATAATAATACTGATATTTTCGAATCTGTATTTCAATTGAAATGTTAGAAAATGCATTTTTCAGTCTAAAAGTGTCACAACGTGGACGGTTTATTATAATTTCGTCAACTATTAAATTAACTAAATTCTTTTAGTATTTAATTGTAAAATATTAAATATTATCTGTGTAGAGTTCAAAATAAATTCTTTACGTATAATATTGCCAAAAATGAATCAATTCGAATATGTTCGATACGCTGTTTTTCGGATAATATACTATTGTATATACCAGCTATTATTAATTCTATTTCTAATTGCATTTTTAATGTATTTATCTCGAGTCTTGACTACCGATATTAATCGTATACCGGATACAGAAATGTTCAACAAGTGACTAAATATACAAAGTGTTCATCCACCCAGAACATATTGTACTATTTAGCACAATTTAACATACTTACCCATTTAATCAGATTAAAAATGTATTCATTGTTCCGCATCGGCTAATCACGAGAAAGAAAACAAATCATCTAAAACTTATCTAAAATACTATATCTATTATTTTATATTATTATTGGAACATTTCAACTAAGGATAATACTAATGCATATTACTGCAGTTATACTTATATTAATATATTATACTCTTATACCTGTATTCATACAGTATTATACTAATGCGTGTATAATAATATACATTATTCATTATACTTTATACACATTCAAATTTTGAGAAATTTCTACTAGGTACCTTAGACAAAAAATTGGTATATTTTAAGCATAAATCAATGTAATAATAATAGGTCTTTATATTAAATCACATTATATATTATATACAGTATGGCGTGATGAAAGGCTTTTTTAGGATATGTGACTTGATATTTTATAAAAAATCAATTAAAATTATATCAACTTCTTAGGTGGTCGAGAATATAAATATATAATTACATAATTGATACAATTGAGAATTTTAGATTTTTTTTTTTTTTTTTTGTTATAAAATCAATAATATTAATGAAATGCCCGTATTAGTGTTATATAGACGAAGGAAATATAATGTTTGAGAAATTATTATATTAATACACTGTGAGAGTCTAATATAACCCGAAATGAATATAAGATTTAAGAACACTGCCTATTTTTTATCTAATTTTATATAACATTAAAACTGGATTACTTTAGTTTAATGTACGGATAATTTCAGAATGACCTGGTACCTACTTACAAGTTATTCATTAAAAAAAAAAAAAAAAAAAAAAGAATGAAAACGGTTAGCTTATATTCACATAAATGTGCCATTATGATAATTATATAGCATTATTCTATAAATAATCCATTTCTTTTAAATGTGTACTTGTGCCACATACAAATGTTCATAATATTGTACAATAATATATAATTATGTTGTACGAGTACTGTATAATATGCGAGTATTCGCCGAAACGGTACCATATATATTACATACACTCGTGGCTACAAATTGAAAATCACAATTACACGACAATTATTATATCTATAAATTTAATCAGACATATATAATAAATAAAATGTGGTGTAAAATTATTATTGTTCCTTTGTTAACATATTCATGTGGGATAACAATGAAAAATAATATAACTGCAGTTTGCCAGGGAGATATTATGCACTAATCCTTCCGGTCTTTAAAATAGAACAATTATTATTTACAAACGCCGGCGGTACGTTTAAACAGCCGCTCCTGAGCCCTCGGTTGTCTCTCATAACCTTTACGGTCTGTATGACAATATCTAAGATATAAACATCGGTGGCCAAAATATATGGTAAAAGGGGAGTGATGCTCACAAGGGACTGTAACTTGTTAAATCGATCCTTTAACCACTTCTACTCATCTTGTCTCATCTTGTTCGCAAAGTCCCGTTTCGGTAGCCAAAAGTAATTTTTTCACTAACTGCATTACGCGTAGTGCACTTTATTTAAAGCGACCCTAATTACTGCGTATACTATAATAATGTACAATCACTGAAAACGTCACGAGAATACACTTTTGACTTCGACAAAGTGTTTGATGAAATGAAACAAAAGTTGGAAAAGCTAAATATAGTAGGTAGGTATAATATATAGGTATATATAATTCTTTCAGTTGAATTCAATATTTCTTTTGAAGTAGATATACATTTTCAATAAAAGCAAAATATAATGTTCTAAGTAGATATGTATATATATATATATATATATATTCCTTTGTATTATTATAAACATCAATTTTATATCAGTAAATTTGATTAGGTATGTATATCTTTTTACATTATTTTTTACGATTTTAAATAAATGATAATATAATAAGTAATAATAACTTCTAAAGGAATATAAAATGGATATTTATTGATTACACGTACAAATATGATGTTTTTATGAAACTTGGTTAAATATTATATTATGTTACACCAAATCATAGGAATAAAAATGCATATATAAATCATACTTTAATTCCCATTTCCCTTTAAGGTTTTTCGAATCTTGGTTTATTTGGAAAAATCATTAGTTTGTCTAATTATAATAGTTGTCACTCCTGATCCATAAATTTCAAAATTATAAATTACAAATCATTATTGAACAACCCATTAAATTTTCTTAGTAATGTTTTTTTTTTTTTTTTTTGTGTTCAAAAATGTATTGTAATAGTGATAGTTATGGTTATTAAAGCATTCATAAAGAAGAAAGTTTTTAATTGTTGAAAAATTGCATTTACTTTCTTATAATCAGTTTTAGGATAAAAACTTGTCACAAATGTTGTATATAATAAGTTACAAAATGTTGTAATTTTATAAGTTTTCAAATATTGTATTATGGTTTTTTATGACCAAAGCAACTTTTATTCGTATTTATTCTTCTGAGTTTGGCACATTTATCCTGAAACAGTTTGTACATGAAAAGTAGAAGCTTTTAAGTTTTCACTAATATTATAAGTATATTAAATGCCGACAAATATATATATATATATATGTGTATTAATTATTTTTAAATAATTATTCTTTTAAACTGAAAATTGTACATAAAAATAGTTTATCGGCATTTTATATTGAAAAGAAGATTTTATTATTAATATTGTATAAAAGAAATTAACCAATATTCTTGAAAAATGTAAGCCCAATTAATTTTCTAACAAAATCGCTTTACTATAGTATTGTATAGACTGACGTTTTTAAAACTTGGTATAAACAGATTTATAAAGATTCTATTTATAATATGGAACCATATTCTCATATTAAATATAAAATTGAACAATCAATGACATTGCAATTTTGAACAGATGTAATTTTTTAAATCGTTGCATTTTCGAAAAAAAGAGCTAAAAATAATTACTAGGAAATATACCAATATACCAATGTGCTAAAGATATAAACTAAATTAGTAGAACCAATATTAAAAATAAATCATTATAGTTAATGTTAATGTTAATGTCAATAAAAGAATAAAAAATACAAAGTAATTAGTAACTAAATAAATGTTTGATACATGAAAAATCTATATAAATCTACGTGTAAATTGTAGCATTTATTAACCGTATAATTTTATATATACGAGTACCTAGATATAATTATATATATGATCGAAGTATTAAATCAAAAGAAGTAGATTATTGTTTTGTTAAATAGAAAATTCTATAAGTATATTTTTTTTAATCTTTAGAAATTTTGAACACCTAAATACCAGGTCGATTTTCCATTATATTATATAGGTATGTCAAAAATTTTACATGTATAGGAGATCATATAATCATCAGATCAGCAGAATCTTATCAAACTATTAAAATGTCATATTATGTATCATAACGGATCTATAAATTAACATTTAGAGTCCAGTAGAAATAATCATAAAACAATAAGAAAAGAAATTTCGTCTTAATACTATATATATTATATTTTTAATTATATTTTTACTATTTGAAATTTGAGAGCAGAAATAATCATTGAATATCAAAATCGATTATGAGTGAGGTTAGTTATAAAATTTTTTTTTTCAATTCGTAACAATTTTCTGTTATTTTTGGTAGGTTTCTTTTACGTTTATAAGACGTAAACTACCAGAAAAATCAAAAATACCAACTAGTATACGCTTTAAACTAGAAAAATCTTTACCTGATAACTTCTATCTGATTCCATTTATCCGAAAAATATACAATATATATAGGTATAATATATATACATAGTTCGCGAGTACATAAAAAAAAAAGTTGAAATTTTTATTGTGCATTATGGTTTATTCTACTCAGTACTATAGGTATGATGCGTATAATCTGGAAAAAATTTGTAAAAACATCACTGATTTAAATAAGGTATAAAATCGTGTATGCTGCGATGTGTTTGTTACAAACACGATACTCGTCCAGTGACGTCACAAAGTTTAATTTGATATCTACACCAGATTTCAAAACCGATTAAACATCCGAATATCAGAAAAAATACAAGCGGATAATATAATATAAAGAGACAGCAAAGAAATTTATAATATTATAAAAAAATATATTAAATAAATAAATACTATATTATTAGAAGGCAATATTAGATAACAGTAATGTAGAAACTCCATATAGGACTTAATTTAATCTTACCAACATGATATGAACAGTCACAATTCACAAACATTATAAAAGTAGATTACAAATTTATTAATATTGACAGAGTCACGTAAAATAATATTACGAAGATTAAAATAATACATACCTTATTTTATTTATATAAAAAAACAGAAGCACCCAAGGTTTAAAAATGATTTTTTGGTCCCTAATTTTCTTCAATAATTATAATAATACTTTAGTTGTTTAGAAAATCAAAGTATAAAACCAATGATCATTAAAATATTAATTATCTACTAAGTATAATGTATATATATGTAATACGATATTTTATAGTTTACGTTAATTTTTAATTTTGTCAATAATACACACATTGACACATGTTAATAGTGTAATTAAAAATTACGATTTAAAAATGTGATATTTTACTACAATATCAAACGTATACAATTAATATTATTATATTAAAAAAAAAAAATGACTAGGTATTGATTTTTAAGATTTTTCGAATATAATTAGAATAACGTACCTTGTATAAAATTTTGAAACCCAAAATTACTTCTTTTAGGACTTAAAAATCTATCTATAAATAGCCTAAAATTAGGAAAACATTTTATAGATTGTTTTACTTTAATTTTGTATTTAAATACATTTTTGTTAAGAAATTCAATTTGTTAATGATCATTATTCACGGATTTAAAAGAAATAATAAATCTCGAATTTATAGCGAAACCGTTTTTACATCATTTTTTAATCATTTTTTCTTACACATTAAAAAACTATTAAAAACCTCTTCTAAGTAAAAACTGGATGCAATTTACTACCGGAATATGGATATGCATGTAACTGTAACTATTGGAATAATAGTCTTCTAGTCGACAATTAATTTACAGAAAAAAAAAAAAAATATATAAAATATAAAATGTGGAGAGTATTAATATAGTCATGTGACGTTATAGGTATATATAACGCATTTTGAAATTTTACGTTTAATAAATATTACCGAATTATTTGAATAATACATTTAAACTAAATTAATTTAAATTCAGGATTTGCATTTTAATGTGTAGGTAAAATATAATACACATATAATGCAAATAATATAATATGTATCTTCATCTCACTCGTATAAATGTTTGCTAAGCATTATGTGATAAAATTATACATTTTAAACGTGTAAGTATATATAACTTTAACCTATAATATTAATATAGGTACATTTTAATAATTATAATATGTATGTGCATCTCACTTGTATATTATAATATAAATGTTTACTAAGCTTTATGTGATAAAATTATATATTTTAAACGTGTAGATATATAAGTATAATCTATAATATTAATAGGTATACATTTTATCTTAATAGGACGTCACATACTCGTTATGTAAAGGCTTCTGTAGAGGACGTTTTTAAGAAATATTAATGCCCAACAATTCAAAAATACTTAAATATTTAAAAGTTATTTAAAAATAATTCCTTGTCAATTGTCAATATCATTTTTTTTTTTTTTTTTTATCGTTCTGTAATCAGGATATTTATTTAAAACAAACATGTTTACATTAAATTATTAAAACTGGTTCATAGAGTGATATATTTTATGAGATGTTACAATACCTATTATAAAATCGATAGAATAAACAAAATTTCGAAGTGAATCTGTTTACGTTTTTTTTTAAATTTATTAATTTAAAAAAAAAGTTATTGTAGTTTAAAAAGCTAAAAAAAAATCAATTTTAAAACTTCATTAACCTTTTTAAAAGGTTAATAAAACAATTCGCTCTAATATATTACCCTCTATCTGTTTTGTAATTAATATTTTAACTAACAATAAAATAATGTAGTTTTAATAGTTATTCATAATTATTCATTTTTATTTTAAAATCGTTGATGTAGCGTCCTTTGAAAATATTTACAATGCATTGAAATAAAAGATGTTTAGTTATCTATGAATAAAAGTATTTAAATACTTTTTCGGCATAAAAGGAAAATATTGTTTTCATTGTAAATATACTGTTATATTATATATGATATAATTTATACCTTTTATTAATATATATATATATATTTTCCAAAAAATAATATTAATAATATTTAAGTTTCAGTTATAATTTTGATATACTACGATATTGATTATAGACTTAAAGTGTATTAAGGAGCCATATAGTAGTACTTATTTACCAGATTCGAATGTCTTTGTCTGACACATATAGAATAAAATAAAATTGGATATTGTATTTCGAATATCGTAAATTATCAGTTGATTTTTATATATGATGTGATATAGAGTACCTATAATAATATATAATTAATAACAATACGAGTATAATAATTAAAAGGATGTCAGCACAATCAATTTTCAATGAAAACTTATTTTAGATTTCTCATTTTTAACAACTTATAAATATGAAACGAAAACCCAATTATAGATAACAAGATTATCTAGCGCTTTAAGGAGTTTTATAAAAAAATTTTATATTTTTAAGAGTTATGTTATTAAAAAAAAAATCAAAGATGTTGAGTTTTTAACAATTCATAAAACATGTTTAATTACAGATTTTGAAAAGAGTCTACGTGAGGCACTAGAAAATGTTGTTTTATCATTTGTATGTTGTTTAATGTTTTTAGGATATTTGGAAGTTTTTATAAATGAAAAACGTAAAAGTAATATTTTCAATAAAATTGTATTAATTCATATAAAACAATGATAATAAAAAATTATATAATAATGGGCCAATAATTAGTTATTTTATAATATGTAAACGTTACTTAATTGTTAGATTTTCATTTTTCTTGAAATTTTCTAAAAATTCCTATATAGAACCTCTTAAAAATGACCGACATCCTCTTAATAAGAAAATCGTTATCTATAGTTATTTATATTGGATGTTATAACTTGATTGCACACACATTTTAACTACTATTTCGACAATGCATTCTAAACCAAGTCCTCGTTTGCGCACATAATTGTTATATTTTTATCTATACGTAAAAAATATAACATAAATATTCCTTCTTACTTTAATAAAAATGGAACTTAGTATGTTAGCTATCCAGTGTCGGGCAATATCTCAGATACATGTATCTAAGATACAAGATACAATTGTATCTTGTTAGGTTTTGTATTTGTATTTGTATCTTGAATCTTTTTAAATTTAAAGATACAGGATAAATTTGTAAAATAAAAATCGATTTGATAAATATATAATAATAATAAATATTTAAAATAATAAAAATCTGAAAAAATTAATAGATTTGTACTTGAATCTTAATAAACATTTTTTATAAATAATAAATAAATATATATATTACCGAAAATGATGATAAAATAAAATAGGTATGTTCAAAAATATTATGATTTAAAAAATCATTTTACTTTATTAATAATACGACAGAACTATGATAATCATTCTAAGCAATGCCTAATCATCAAAATTACAAAATAATAAAATTAAAAATCGGTTAAATACAAATTAAATATTTTTGTATTTTATATTGTATATTTGTCATTTATATAGTTTATATATTACTTATTATATTTTATAATTTTCATTATTTGTATTATAAATATTTTTCTGTCTTATGGTTACAATATATTTATATGTAGTAATTAATTTAATGTACATATATTATAATTATTATTTAGCATTTAATTCAAATTGCAAATCAAATTTATAGTAATAAATGCTAAACTGTTGTATCTTGTATCTTTTATGTACTAAAGATACATATATCTATTGTATCTTGTATTTAGATACTTTTTTTTAGAATTTTTCTCAACCCTGCTGCTATCAAACAGACATGTTTAAAAATTATTTTTTATTTTCATCTATATACAAATAAACAATTATTTATAATTATATGACACAAACATTACCGTATTCGATAATTTATATTGTAATTTATAATAAATATAGATACATCACCACAAAATTAATAATAAAGTATATAAACTATAAAATAATAACATAAATATATAATTTGTATATAAATGAGAAAAAAATGTAATAAATAACATTTTTTCATTATGCCCAAAATCATTATAGTTTTCTAGTCGACGACATAATTTTTGTGGGTAATCATTGATTTTCAGCAAAAACATTTAGAATATGTTTATAAAATGCGCTGAAAATTTAATATTACCAATTTAATTACCAGTAAACCAGTTTCACCATACGTAGTAATTATTTTTCGATTAATTTAATTTAAGAAAAATATTTATAATTTAATTATCAATATTTCAAAGTTGAAAATAAAAAAACCAGATAGTATTATTTGGGGTATGTATACCTATCACAGACCACTTTTTACATACTACTTACGTTCTCTCATAGAAACGCAATATAACGAATATTATTAACAAGGTTAATAAATAGGTTCATAAATCATGTTTTGAAAAATTCAAGAGCTAATACTATAGGCCCATACATTTTTTGTCTTTACATTTAAGTAGAATTTGAAATGCATTTTAAATAAATACTTCTATTTCTGCTTAGATAAATTTTTGTAATTAAAATTTATATGTCTGTGTAATTTATCATAATATTATTTATTATTATTATTATTATTATTATTATTATTATTATTATTATTATTATTATTGTAAAAGATTGATACCTATTAATGTATATACCTACTAATACTTTATAAAAGATAAGATGATGGCTTCATACTTTTTGGCCACATTTCTGTGATTGATTAATACTAAACGACCGGTCGTTTAGTATTATTGTTATCTTAATTATAATAAATTTGCAAAGTTCAAGGATAATATCCTTAGTGTTTTAAACAATGTAATGAAATTCGGAAATAATAAAATAGTTCTCTGATTGACTACACAGTAAGTACATATCCATATCCACATTACAGAAAACATTAAACTACAATAAAACTTCATCCATAATATAATCGTACATTTTAGTTTACTTGGTGGAAATAGTAACTACAATACCTAATATTAATAATATAAGATACCAAACATAATTTAATCAGAAGTTCTCATCCATGAAGCACATCAAAATCGAGAAAAATACTCGAGTTTTATTACTTATCTTGTACATTTTAAATGTAATTATTTTATGTATATTAATACGTATATTATACCTGTTCAAGTAAAATTGTATACATTTTACATTGTATATATAATTGTAATTTTATATTTCAAATTCAAAAATATTTTAATCAATGGATTTTTTTTCCAAAAAAAAATACCTCGAAATTTATAATTATAGATTGAACTATCTAAACGAATGATACCTATACATTAATGATGTCTATTTGTCGACGTTATTGGTCCAAATTAATTAGGTTTAACATTTTATAAAAATTAATTTTTTTTTATATATTATAATTATGATTACGTATAGTGAATAAAAAATGTTATCTATACCTACTTAAAAATTACTTTAAAATGCATAATATATTTCCGATCGTTTTGTTGTAATTATTATAAATGAAGTATGATATATTATACAAATTATAATTTACCGTAAAATAGTTATTGCGGAAATGATAAATAATACATTTATCATCAAGCATTTAGATATCGTTTAATAGATTATTAAAAATGGACGACAACGAACAAATGTTTAACATGTACAATTCACATGTATATATACTCCATCATTACGACATTGAATTATTTCTAACTAGGGTTACTATTAAGATACAATATTAGCTTTAAATAATAAATTATTCGAGAACGTATTGTCTATACTTTGAACTAAATCAAGAAGACTTCTGCAATAATACTATAGGCACCTATTAATTCCAAATAATAAACAATTTATGTATTACTATGTCATAATTTGTATAAACTGATGATTACTATTCTTATATTTTTTTCTTCTTAAGATTTACTGTAGAATACTTCAGATGATGTAAAATGAATATATTTAATAAAGTTGTACATCAAAACCATAATAATATCGACTTTGAAAATAAAATACTGTATTCTAGCCATAAACTAAATTGTATAATATGTTTATTTATGCAATGCCCACTAAGCAAAATAGAAAATAAATACATAAAAGCTGTTTAAAGAAAATATTCATCGGTACAAAAGAATTTTCTATAATTTTTAAGGGTTGATTTGGAAATTACAAATGTTCAAAATACCATAAATAAAATACGTATATTATATGCGGTGGCATAATATACGTATTTGTCTAAATACCGCATATACACCTATGGCGGTATATAATATGCATATTATGTGGAAGTGATGTAATTTAAATTTGTATACGGATCCAATCTTCTTCTTCTTCTTTTTCACCTTTTCCACTAATTATTTGGGGTCGGTCAATATACGGATCCAATGGATGCATAAATTCATTGATACAAAATGAGAATTTATTTTATAAATAACCTAGTTAAAAAAAAATAATAGGTATTTCAAAATATTGATACTTACATGAGCTGTTCACCATGGTTAAAATACAACTTAAATAAACTCTAATAGTAATATGTTTTAATGAAAAACATTATATATTTTATATTAATATACCTACATAATATATATATATATATATTATACTATTATATTGGTATTGCAAAACTTATATAACATTATAATATATAATGAAAACAAAAATAATAAACTAAATAAAATTCCATAGTTAAGCATAAACTATAAAGTTATTATTAAGTGATTGATTGATTTTGAAGATTTATCAAAGTTTGTAAAATACAATATATGGAACTAGAATATCTCTTTAAACTAAGTTTCAAACTTTTACTATCATAAAGGTACTTTCTATAACTTAATTTATAACAAAATCTTTGAAAATAGTGAATTTATAATACCTACCTACTATAATGTATACATAGATGTTTCTTTAAAAAGAAAAAACTACTAAAGTTCTAAAGTTACACATTCAATGTACATTATCACTACTGTATTTTCTTACACTTGATGCTATTGGTAATTCACATAAAAGTAATTTATCGTGAATTCTAAAAACTTTACAATTTAATTCATCAAACAAATTTGTTCATTAAGAATACAAAAAAAAAAAAAAAAAAATGCAATGCCATATACCCATTAAATCTTCAATAGGATATATTTTGCAAAACTATTCTACTAAATCAACGGGATAAACATTTTTATTAATAGTAGTTTCTTAAAATAGTATACTTGAATATTTTTCAATTTATACACTAAAAATCGTCCAAAGATAACTTTTCATTGATAATTTTAGGTACATAATAAACCTAATAGGTATTGAAAGATGAAAATTAATTAAATTAATAGATAAAATGAAAAGGATATAAACATCAAAAAATATATAATAAATGAATACTGGTTATTAATAAATACTTTAAATATATATTAAATATGTATAGGTGTATATAATAAACAAAATCAAGTGTATTAAAAAAAAAGTTTTTATGAAAATTAGTTCATTTCACTCCGGTTTCAAGTTCGTTGTCAAGTATTAAACAAAGTTCAAAATGTGAACAACTAATGAATAAAAAAACTGACTCTGTTATTCTTTACGATTGAAATCATCCTCTTACATAAAACTTGGCATTTTGCAACTCTAATTTTTATAGACTTTAAGTACTTTAAAAGTAAGTACTTTTACTTCAAACCGTATTCCTTTGAATAAATTCACGAATTTAGTCTTAATAACATTAATGCAATTAGTAATGTTCATAAGAAAATGAAAGAACATATTAAATAACCTAAGTAAGTTAAAAATATATTTTTTTTAATTATAGTAGTGTGAAATATCTAAGTATATTATCGAAAACATTCGCTCACATTTTGAATAATATTGTAAATAGTATAAAAATTACTTTGAATACTAATGAATCAAATAAATGAAAAAATATAATATTCTCGAATTTATTATTAAGAAAATTTTAATTCTCCTAAGATGTTGTTATAATAAGTAAAACATTGGTAAAACGAATAACAATTTTAAAACTAGATACAAAGAACACTTTATTGAAATACGATTGAAAAAAATGAATCTAAATTGAAATAACTGTGCTAAACAAGTTTTAGAAAATAATGATAATATATTACTTTCAATATAGATAAAGTCTTAGAATTTTAAAACATATAAAATATATTTATATAAATTTGATTTTGAAAATGCATACGTATAAAGAAATTAAAATAAATACATTTAATACAATTTTAAATGTAGAAACTGAATAAAAAAAGTAATATTTTTTATGAATATATATTAGACAATAAAAATAATTACCTACATAATTCCTATGATATTTTACTTAATTGCAGTGCTGTTGATTTATTCGTATATTCTATTGTTCAGTTGCATAAAAATGAGCCTGTTAAAGTTTTAACTTGCATATTTCAAACAGAAAACTACTGAAAATACTTACATAGATACCTTTAAACATCTAGTTTACCAAAGTAAATATTAAACTGTATGTATTATATATAATTGTAGTACGAATAGTAAAAAATGAATAAAATGCCAAATGCAAACTATAATAAACTAGCTAGAGTTCAACACCTTTCGAGTGCAACTTCTCTAACTTTTTTCGAGTGCAAAACCATATGACTGAAACTATTTTTAACTTTTTGAGTGTAATTTTAGTGTACCTCGATAAATGTACCTACTATTTAGAACCCGTAACAATTAGTGAATTAATTTTTTTAAAAAAAATTCAGAAAATGGTTTTAGATTTCTAGAAGATGGTTCTTCATGACTAGTGATTCCAATGAATAGGTTGACTCAGTGGGTAATCCAAAAATTAACCGAACTAATACTGTTCTAGGATTTTTGTAAGAATTAACATTAACATAAGTTCAATTATAATTGTAAAAAATAGGTACCATATGGAAGTCCAATGATTTGGAATACACTTAAGTAATGTGAAATATGATGGCACGGTATATAAAATATAGTAGGACGTAAGTATCTACATTTCCCAAGTGAAGTAGGGTCGGATTTGTCATAAATTTGAATAATATCGGTTTGAATATTGTAATTTATTTGAGTTTGAGAGTTATTGAATCTTTATTCATTTGAACTGACAATATTCGGAACTGATAATATCAGGAATAGATATTATATTGAATTGACAAACATTGGATCGACATTATTTTGAAAATTATATATTTGGAAACAATAAATATGGAAAGTATAATAATAATAATAATCTTGGAACATATATACGAGTTTGTCGGCCGAGTAAAAACGGATCTAAATGAGATTTTAGGGGATGAATCGTAGGGTATATTAATAAAATATATCTTTTAGGATATGTTCAAAATATTAATCGTTTAAGTGAACTTATGTGTATGCGCAGTATAAATATCAATTTCGTTTACGTATAGATATTTATGTAACTATTCGATTTCTAGGATATCTTTATCTTCTATAAAGTTATACCATTGGAGTCGGGAGGTTCAATAATTTTCGGGACATTTAAATTTCCCCACAAAAACTATTTATTAATATTATAATAATTTATAATATTTTATCCAGATATTCCCGATCCCAATTTATGTCGTTTCCAGATTAATTTTTTTCAAATAATTCTGGTTCCTACTTTATTCATTAAAGATTTATCGATTCAAGATTTAAAGATTCCACATTAAATCGTTTCAAAAATAAATAGATTCAATAATTTTATATTTAAATAAAGTAATTTGAAATATTTACAATTCCAGATATTACCACACATCAATATAAATTTAGTTAAAATTATAAAAATATTTAAAGTTGGGCAAAGTTAATGAAATAATTAACTATCTACCTAGATACAGTTTATTTATAAATCGGTATTTTAAATAGTTAAAAGTTAAAATTTAATAAGCTATAATAACTTGACTAGTTAAACCTAACCAGATTTAAGTGAACTAATATGTTAATTAATCTAAAAATTAATGTTCATTTTTTGTTTTTATCTTTTTGGTACATTTTCAATTGAGTGCCTACATGAAAATTACCTTTTATTTAAAGTTACAAAATATAATAGTTAATTTAGTCAAAAATAAACCAACAAAATATGATTTGTGAACAATAAATTATTACATTTTTAGATTAGGTCTTCAAATAAGCCATTATTTTACATTTTATTTAAATAAGTACAAATTATGTACGAAACATGGAAATAAAATAACTTCTATATTATTATTTTTTATTCAAAGTGGTGTTTTTAAAACTTTATTTCCATTTTATATTCAACACAACTATATAACTGTTATAGTGTTATTTATTAATGCATGTTGTTGATAAGAGGGGGAGAGGAAGACCGAAAAATAGATAGGGGAGGTGATGGCGAGTGATATGAGGAAGGTGGGAGTAAATGAAGAAGATGCGGGAGATAGAGTTAAGTGGAAGTGTGGGACCAGGGTGGCCGACCCCAAATAGTTGGGAGAGAAGGCGAAGGAGAAGAAGAAGAAGAAGAGTGTTATTTATTATGAATATACAAAGTCTAACGTAAAATATGGTACACTACAATAGTCTATACTTACTATAGAAACTATAATATAGTATGTAAAGATATATTTAGTGTTTATTTACTGTAAAAAATTTAATATTAAAATGCATTATTATAACATAATATAAAAAAATGTATTAACTAAAAAATTATAATAACTTATTCACAGATATCTTAACTATAAAATATGATAAGTTTACAAATAATAAAATTATCTTATTAAGTTAATCAGTTAACACTAACATAACTTTAGCAGTTAATAAGCTCATCCTAATAATACAAAAATAAATATAGGTAAATATAAAATCTACCTAATCTGTGAATTGGTTGGTCGGTCTTATTCTATGTCTTATCATGTATGGGTTTTTATACAACTATTGCAGATTCGTATAATCTATACAACCATTATTGTCAACCAGAAATGTAAGAATGTCAGATAAATATCCTGCAATAAGATCGTACAAATCCAATACAGCAATCGCCTAAAGCACAGTTAATAGTCCAATTTACATACCGTAATATTTAAAAGTAAATGATAGTAAAAGTTTAAAGATTATTAAATAATAGTCGTGATACCCCGAAAAACGATTACTGCGTATCAATAAACACCCACTATCACCAGTGTTGGGATTTACAGAGATAACAAAAAAATAATTTAGATAAAATAAAGATAAACACACCAAATTTTATCTAGTTACAGATAAAGGTAACTAATCTGAATTGTATCTAGATTATGATAAAGATAAATCAATTATTATCTAGATAAATATCAGACAAATTCAATTTCAATTATTTAAAGAATCGTTTGGATGATTTACCAAATATATAACTTTATAATTTAATATTATTATTATAATCTCTAGTACTCAGTAAACTACAGGCGTAAATTAGTGGAGACATATACCATTTAAGGATATCGAATTATAAAGGTTTGCTATTAAATTCCCATAACTCGTAAAACCTGCATAAATTGAATAAATTCAAATGCATTTTTCAAAATTTATTTTTATAAAACTCTATTGCAGCTTATTTAACACCTAAATATTTGATAAAATTTTAATTATATGTAACCTTAGATTTGTTTAAAAATTTGTTATGTTCACATAAAATTTCATTTGATATCACTTTTTCATTTAAATAGAGCTCCAAAAGTTTTTATATGTAAATTGTTTACATGCAAAACATGATACCTGCAATGCCACTTTTTTGATTAAAGAAACAGTAGTACTGAAGGCCTCCAATATCGAAACATCAAAATAGTAATAGAAGAAAAATACAAATTTAAAATTATTATTTTTTATTTGAAATAAATAATTAATTGTTTTTTAAGGTACAATAATTAGTTATCTGAATATATTTATCTAGATATTTGCTAACACTGGTTATCACCGCAGTATCGACGGAGATCGTCGGGAAACTATACTGTTTCCATAATTGGGAATATTTGTGGGAAGCTCGAAGAAAACGAAAATGGGGATGATAACAACACGTGATACATAGTGGTAAAGAGTGTACACTTCCTTTTTCTGATCATAAAATGGAAAAATCGCGCATGGATAGCGGAATGGTCGAAAAAAAGCAAAGAAAAAAACGTCTACCGCCGACAAGACGGAAAAATGGTCCGGGGATTTGATAAAAAAATTAATGATACGAAATCATGGAGGAAATTTCTAGAGTACTAATGCCGGGTCGCACCAAACATTTGCACAGATATAAACTCGTTTAACTGGAGTTGAAACAAATTCTGTTGCATATATCATGTTTAAAATTTTATCTGTTGTTAAAAATGTACTTTATCACGAGTTAAATTACAGAGCCATTTATCGCTGTGTACAAATGTATGTATCTATAGTTAATTTTGCTATCAATATTAACTCCTACTACTAATAACATTTATTCGATAACAGTATACAGGTGATAACCTGAATATAAAACAACGATTGAGCAACACTCGTAAATTTAACACATTGAACAAAAGTTTAAATAATTTAGTAATAGATAACGACAAGTTTGGTGCAACCCGATATAAATATAAGATTAAGTATTAAAGTATTTATGTGCATATATATATACCCAGGGGGGGGGCGAGATGTTCCCCTGCACCAGGCCCCGCGCTTACAAGAGCCCCGAAAAATTTAGAAAATAGATGATATCTTAAGAAATGTTTGAAAAGTTTACAAAAGACCTTTCAGAAATGGAATTCTATAGATCCCCGTGGAAAATGATTGATGACCTTTCTTTTGCTTATTACACGTTTTTGAAGAAGTATTTCGGAATTTAGTCTGCATAATTTTTTTTTTTTTTTTTGCTTATTTACACTTATTTTTAAATTTCAAAAAAATATACAATAAAATATATAAAATATAAAATAATAATAATAATAAATAATATATAAAATAAATAAAAAATATATAATCTTGCACGAGGCCCTGCAAGTCCTCCCTCCGCGTTGGCACTACAGTGCACACATATACTTACATTTTTATAATACGAATGTAGGAAAATATTATTTATGAAATTATAAAATTTAACAAATTGTCAATTTTTAATCTATTTAATTTTTAATTTAAATCGGGTGATTAATGTACGAGACACCAATATTTGACGGTCTGTTGAAAATGTTATAACCGTTTATGAAATGTTTTTGTTTTAACAAGCACTTTTATTGTAAAAACTTCTATTTTTCTCCGCGTATTTGTAATAGTTTTTCTTTTACTTTATATTTTATGTTCTTTGATTAATACCTTACCTGACGATGACTTTTAGCCGAAACCGATGGTAAAATAAACTCATTTTCACAACAACTCTCTTTTGTTTATTTTTATAATTGGTAGGTACTCTTGGCTTTTGCAGATTATTATATATATTTATTTATACTAAAAGTATTGATTATTACATATTATATATGGCATACCAATATATGATATTATATTATATTTTTATACATATTTTGGTAGTTAGTTTCTATATATATTTTATACGTATATACGGACACCATTTGTTTAGTAAACACTTTCAAATCCCATCGTCCATCAAATGTTAAGAGGACGTGTCACCCGTATTTTCTGTCTCTGTCTAACCAATTGCATAATAGTATACGAAATTTAAGTTCATCATTTGTATCACAACTTTGTCATTTTTAATATAGAAGTGAAAACGAGATCATTATCTATGCTATATAACGTTGTCTTTTTTACAAATTTCAGAGACAAATATATAATAATAGTTTTTAAAATAGTTAAATCTCTTGAAAAAATAAAAATTTCAAAAAAATTACGACCCTTTACATATCGATAGGTTAGACGGAGACAGCAAATTATGGTATCGCGTTCTCTTAAGACTCTGTTAAGAATGTGAATATTGTACTTAGAGTAGTATTTGATTCGACTGACTTCTAAAAACAAGTCGTCTAATAAGAAAACACACGAAAACTCGAATAATAAATACATAAATAAATATTATAAAACTAATCAGTTAATTCATATCCATATAAAATATTAAGGATTTTACCTACCCGTAAGCATCAATTGTTGAAGTTTGGAAAATAGTTTTAATATTTACTTATTTATTTATTTATTTTTTAACTAGCTCCGGATCGATACAAAGTTAAGACAATCCAATCAACGACTTTCATAATTGTTAATCCAAACTTTCTCCGTCATAGTAGGTATAATTAGTGCAGGTGAATTATAATAAATTATCCCGATACCACTATCCGATGAGCCGAGTTTTATAGAGTACATATTTATGCAATTATTTTGATTAACAAGGTTTATTTTAATGACATTTGGTATTAAAAGCCAATATGTCTGTCACCTTTTGATATTTCTAGTATATATTATATTATATAAATAGCCTGAATGTTTTAATTATTAGGTACCAACGTTATTGGCATTTTTATTCAAATATGTAAAATACAATTCCTGTATAAAATTTCTTATATAGGTACTTATATCCGAAAACCGTAATTTTAAATTCATGAATTCTGTATTTCTATTTATAACTTCTTGTTGACAATTATCAAAGTGTTTATCTATACAAATATATTTAGCGTTAAGATAAGTATTATAATTATAAAAAAAAATGTTTTGGCATTAAATCGATTACATACAAGATTAACTAGCGTTTAAAACTCTGATTTTTTACTACCATACTTCACAACTAAATATTTTGTAGAATACATCCTATATTAATACTATTTATCACACAATTATATTTTTAAAATTAAGTTAATTTGTAATCTTGTGATGATTTATGATCGAAACCAATATTGTTAACTAGCATATTTTATTTCTTATACATTATATTTTTATAATATAATATATTTAGATTTTAAATTAAAATAAATTATGAGTCAGGTAATGATTATTAGATTTTACATACAGTTGCATATAGATATAAGATAATCAATTATACCCTATACTGACTATACTCATCGTTTAATTGGAATATCCAATTAATTTATATACGAATTTATAATATTGTTAAAGACTATATATAAATGTTTTATCTTTTATTATAATATAGGTACCTATATTGTTCTTTTTACTGTGTTCTCCTTTGTGTATTCGGCATTTTAATTTTAAATAAAAGTAAGTACTCATAACTTATAAATATATAATTTTATAAAATGCGTATTATAATAGTATACCGTAGTATCACATGTTTGATAATATTCACAATAATGAAAATCATCAAACTCAAAAACTAGTATTATGATTTTACTAAAAACATCTTCTTTTTTAACATAGTATATACTGTATTTTAATAATGATAATATAGCTAATGTAGCTAATGGAGGTGTAGTAGTGTTCTGGATATATTAACCGTTTTATTAAATGATTTATTGATATTAAAATGTAATATGTTAACAAGCTTTCGTGTCAAAAGCATATAAAACTATGATTTCTAACATATAAAACCTAGATAACCGAAATTGGGTTTAACCCTGCAGGATTATCACGAGTAGGTATTGAATTAATAGAATGGAAATGAATTTTGATTTCATTATGATGATTTCATTAATAAAGTATTAATCATAATACTTAATATTATTTAATTAATTAATTAATTAATTAAATCAAAATCATAAATATAATAATAAATAATATAATAAGAAAACGGTTCTTCGCAATTTATTATCCTTATTTTGTCCTGCGTGTAACCAATATGTATTATGTAGTGATTATTGATATTTGAAACACAAAGTTATATTATAATATTACGAGTTCTTAGCAAACATATAGAAATTAGACCCGTCTAAATAAACATATCTTAAAATACCCAAGTGCAATACTCATCATTTAAAAACGAATTATGTGCAACTACACATATTGCGTTTTGGCGTAAATCAGTTTAAAAATATTGACAATTTCGAAATCTGTAAAGTTCTAAATGCTATCAAGTTTATCATATATAAGTATATAAGGGTAGTAAGTTATATATCAGATATAAGTATATTGTGTAAATCAATTTTGTAAATTTGAAACAAAATAATATGTATTTACGTAATCTCAGACGAGTAAAATAACTCTGTACGTAATAGTTTCTTGCAATAATGTATAATAATTTATGATCATTAAAATTAAAATCATCGTAATAAATTTTTTCTATAATTTCTATTGGGGCGCTAATTTCTTAAATAAGTATATACCGCAAAAAAATGATTTGATTATGGTAGTAGTCGAAAATATTATATTTCGGCTTACCATAATTATTCAGTTATTTTATTATATTTAAATTTTCTATATAAATATTTACATTTACTATGTTAAATATAATTATGAACCTTTGTGGTTGGTTCAACTATATAATAATGTTATTAGTTAGAAGATTCCAGTCCCGGATAGGTCCGTTGAGTTACTAAGTTGAACTTTTGGTCCAATTAAGTAATATAGGGTTGAAAATATAAGAATACAGTGTAAATGTTAGACAGTTCTCGACATTCTTAATAACTGGTACATCGCATTTAATTTAATAAAGCTTGTAAGACTGTAGAAGCGTATTACATTTAAAATAATATATTTATTATAGTTTTGTAAAGTATTTGATTACAAGTATTTTAATAATAGTATTTAAATACTTAAAGAAGTATTTTTATAGTATTCCAAATAAAATTACATATACGGATATCTTATTTATAAATCATAATTCTAAAGAAATCTTTTATTTTAATTTTTTACAAAAAAGAATATGAACATTTTAAATGGTAAAAAAAAGTAAATTGTTTGAAATATTATAATAAAAAAATTGAAATGTGGTTCACTGAAAAATGTCGAAACCCATATTTTAACAGATTTGTGTCAACATAATTTACTTTTAAAATCGTCAGACATTAGTATTTGTGAAATTTTTAACATTTATGGTACTTTTACTAACATTTATGGTAATATATTGCTAAATAAATATACTATAAAGTATGTAATTTAAAATATATAGGTATGTAGATTTGTAAAATTGAAAAAAAGTACTTGTATTTGTATTCAAATACTTTGTGAGTATTCGTGAAATACTTTTATTTAATACTATTTTATGCAAATAGATACAAGTATCAGTAATCTATTACATTTTTTAAAATATTTCTTCATAAAATTCTAATTAAAATATGAGACAATTTAAGAATTCATGATTTTATATTATATGGTAGAAGATTACTATATCATAAAAAACTACAATAGAACACGGCCAATGTAAGACCATATAATAAGATACATAATACACTATAATATTAGTAATAATAATTTCATTATTCTGCGATAGGCTCAAGTAATACCCACACAAAATGCCTTATTGTTATTAGCGTCATTTAATAAAACATAATTTATTATATACATGAATCTGAAAATTGCATAGCAAAATCTAGCAAATTCGTATCTATAATATTGGATGATTTTTATTCGATTCCGAGTAAGTTCCGGGTTTATGCCACAAATTTTCAACCCTACAGCAACGAAAGAAGTAATTTTAAAAATCTAAAAATTGCAAAGCAAACTCTAGCAAATTCGTATCTATGATTTGGTGTAATTCCTTTTTTATTTGAAGAATGTGCCAGTGCCAAGTTGTTTATTTTTAATTTCAAACAATTTTTGTGGCTATAGTCAAAATACCACCTATAGCAAAATCAGGGGTATGCTAATTATTATGAATTAATATTTTTTTTTGCAATTTTTCTAATGTGCCGCAGAGTCATATTAGCAACGACATATTTATTTATTCATTTGTAAAATTTTGAGACTTTAGCCAGTTCTGAAAAAAGTCTAACAAAATCTATCAATTCCTATCAAATCATTGATACCACTTTAAACTTCCTAGAACAATGTGTCGGTGCCAACTTGATGGATCTCGTTAAAAGTATTAAATATTATATAGGTACCCACACGTATTCATTTAAAATCAATGAATGTAAGTATATGTCAGTATATCCAATTTTTTTTTCTTTAATGTAGGTAGTTGGAAATTTATAAAAATAATTGTGTTTTTTATACAGTTTTTACGCTAATGTTTGTCATATTTGTAGAATATTATTTACATGTGTCGACAAATTACAATTATTGTTAAATAGGTACATATTTAGATAATATAAATAATTTTCAAGACTTTTAATGTAGACATTTATTGTATACATATATATTAAAAAAACTAGTAACATTTATAATCTATTACTTTTAGTTTGTATAATATAAATGTATCATTGTAGAGAAATTTTTGGTGCATAATTACAATACTTAGGTTTATTTTCTTGAAAAAATACGAGAAAGTTCCTAATATATATGATTATGAAAGAACAAATGATTGAATTTAAAGTATTTTTTTTCATAATAAAAATGAAAAATTAATGGCTCTAAGATTGTAAATAATTCTTAACTTGTTTTAAAAATATTTATTATAGTAGCTATGTCTATAAACTACAATTAAAATAGAAATATTTAATTACATAACCTCGAAAATAGTTTATTTCTTTTTTTAAATTTTACACTAATCTTATCAAAGTATTTTTAAGTTAATGTTGAAACGTTATTATATTATAAAAAATTTCTCCCATTTTTAAAAAGTTCTCTATTCTTGTATAATATTTTCCTCTAGTAAAACGTTAAGACTTTTTTCATCAAAACGTTTTTATGAAACTTTCCTTTCAAAAATTGCAGTCATAAAAAGTCAGTAAAATAATCAAAATTTAAATAATATCATAATATAAATTATTAGGATGGTTATATTACTATTATTTATATTTTTTATGAAAATATTTATTAATTACCTATATAATTTTAAACGATCCTTGAATTTACAGGGAATAAAGGCCATTATAACAATCAGATTTCTGGTTTTATTGGAAATTTAATTTCGAATTTTGATACAATACTCACAAATAAATAATAAAATTTAATACAATACACTCCAATACAACCGTGGTATTCCCCTACAAAATTATTTTGTAATTCATACTAGGGAGTCAACGTGTTTGAACCCGGATTGAGAACCTATGTAACTAGAGTAGGTACTTTTTTTGAACCCGAAACCCAAAACTCGGGAAAAAATTAAAACCGTTTTTTAACCCCATACTCGAAATCCGAAAAAAGTATAAAACTTTTTTCAACAGGACACCTGAAACCAGACAACAATGGAAACCGTTTTAAAATGCATACATTTAAAATTGTCCAAGTTTTGTATTTTTTAATTGTTTAAAACAATATTTGAACAACATAAATTTATAAATCAGTTAATGTAAAATGTTGAAATTAAATAGATATATATTCAGAAAAATACATTTTAAAATAAAGTTAATGTTAGTAATATGTATACATTATTATTATCTATATTTTATTATCCCTATTATAATATTTGTTATCTAATATATTCTTATGGATAGTCAATGTAACTCATTTGTAGTTTGTAATTTGTATACCAACCAACCAACCCACCGACTGTCCTTAATAATGGAAAATCTATTTTAAAAAACATTTCCATCCAACATATTGACTATAAGACTTTCAATATTTTGTATTTATTATTAAACTATGTGTGTACCTAAATTATTAATTATTATTGAGGTTAATAATATATTTTAGTGTCATGTCATGTAATAATATATTCGTAAAATATTGTCTACGTCTACCACAGTTCGGATATATTGATAACTATGTATTAAAAGAGTATACAGCTATTAATATATAAGTGGCAAGTACGAAGAGAAAGAAAAATCAACCAGAGATACACTTCCCGTGGGAGGGGGTGAAAACGTAATAGTAAGAAATAGTATAAAAAGTTGCTTTTTTTTGCTTATTCACGTTTTGAATGAAGTATTTTAGAATTTTGTCGGAAAATTGTGCACCAATGAAGTATTTTTCTGAATTTTAAGTCAGTCGACCATAAATTATTCGGATTTAAGTCGGAAAAATGGAAAAAACTTATCTTTTTTTTTTTGCTTATTTTAAGTTTTTGAAGAGATATTGTTTTTTTAAATTTTCACTACCCAAAAATTGTTATTACAATTTATAAGTTATATGTATATATATGTACTTACACAAGTATGCATAGTATGTACATATGTATGTATATTTATATAAATCATAAGAAATAACATACACAACTTAGTTATAACACACTCATTTTTTTAGTAGTTTTGTATAGACAAAATCTATTAGATATTAAGAAAATTGAAAATCTAACTATTTAAATATATTTTAAAAGTAATTAATTTTAGAATAGTTCTGTGTCTATAATTTTTTTTTATTGTAACGTTATTACAGTGGCAGATCTGTATATTATATAAAAAATCTCTCATGGTTTTCTTGTGGGGGGATTCCCCCCTGTGGATCCGCCCATGGTTATCATGATATTTGTTTTAAAAAATATTTCTACTTAGATTATAAATAATTGACTTCAGATTGATTTAGTGCCGTATAATATTTTATTAAAATGAAAGAAACCCAAATTTGCGAGTGTACCTTGGAGATTTTTATATATGAATTAAATAAATTGCTTACAAGTAAACTACCTCTTTTAGCATATTTAAACAACTGTAACTCTTTTGAAAACTAATATTTTTGATTTTTTTTTTTTAAGTTTGATAATAGGTAATTTGGCTATACATTTTTGAACATGTTTTATAGTACAGAAATCACATGTGTAGCGTCCTTTAAATGAGTCAATATTTTTTCAACATCTGAAATCGCTTTTTTGTAATGATATAATATAAAATTAATAATTAAATAGATTTTTTTTTAAATTGGAATTTCACTCTGAATGTTTGGTATTAAAGTGATTTCAAGTGTTAAAAGTTTATATCCTTATATAATATTTATTGCATAATAATTAATCATTTATAATTGATTTTAAAATGTTGTTTATAAATCCACATTATAATTATACAATGAGTATTGATTAATTTTAGTTTTTACATATTATTTTATGAATATAATATTATAATCTGATACAAACCTTTTAGTCTACTCATATGATAAAATTAATTACTTTTAAAAAGAATTCTCTATCCTCTCTTCGGGGCATCGGGAATGTTTTGCAAAATTATGATTTAGTATGTCTTGATGAAGACTAAAATATAATAATAAAGCTTAAAATGCTGTGCACTAAATTATGTATATGAAAATAAAACAAACAAAAACAAATATGGCCAAAATAATATTGTAATTTAGATACGAGAATAAAAAAACCCCGTTAATCGAAGAGTGGAAGCACTTCGCCCATCGTATAGAAAAATGGTGGTGAATATATTATATTTAAAAGCAATGATAAACCATTTTCTCCAATAAATATTTCTAAATGAAGTTCAAAAAAAATTATTCAATTACCTATAATGTAATTTTATTTTATTTTATTTTTATTTTATTTTATATATATAATAAACGCCAGACGGCTTTTTACATGATTAAGTGTAATGGAGAGAAAAAAAAACAATATATATATATATCAAATACTTATGGTAAATTAAATAAGTGACAATATCAGAAA
>JAIPRL010002753.1:0-55000 GCA_025469235.1 Pemphigus obesinymphae | reverse complement strand
ATTTATCATTGCTTTCAAATTCAATACATCCACCAAAAGTACCCTACCCAGTAGCGAAGTGCATCCACCAATACTGACACCCGACGAGCGAAGTGCTTCCACAACCTACTGACCGGCTTTTTTTAATATATATTTTTAAAACTTTTTATTCTACGCTAAATTGTATTTATTATAATTAATTATTCATACTCCAAGCATAAAATATATTTGAAAAATGCCCTAAGAATGTCAAAAACTGCTTTAAAAGCCCAAAATGTAAAATAAAACTTGAATTTTGTACTTGAAAAGCATTGCCTTAGACTATCCATTAAAAAAATTATTTTGCATAAAATCCGTGATTTATTAATAATGATATATATGGAACGCTTAAAACCATATGAGAACATTAGTCCTCTCTGACATTTTTTCCCACACTTAAATCCAGCTGCTTATAATAGCAATTTTATAGTAAAAACGAAACATTTCATTCATCGGGTTTTGACTCTAGACTGGCTTTTTTTGTATCAATATGTAATATTAGTATCATGTAAATCATAATTTTGAATTATATATGTTTTTTTTAAATTCAATATTGTGATTATTGTAACAATTATTATTGATTTGTATGTATATATATATATATATATATATATATATATATATATATAACGTATGTAATAGTATAATAACAATAATTTGACAATAATACTTATGTATTTTGTTCAATATTTTAAAGTTTTTTAAATGTCATATTTTTTTGATTTTTACAATATTTATTTCGTATACTAATTTATTTTAAGTGTTTAAAATACAATGTATGTATCTGTGTGTTAACGTATCCATTATTATTAATCCATCGTAATTTACGTGCTAAATTTTTCCGTCGGTTGACCATAAAATATTTTGTCGGCGGAGTCGATTCCATAAATATAATAATCGGTGGAATCGATATGCGCCCAATATATTGTATTGTATTCGAGACATTACGACGACTCTATATAAATTCGTTTAATTCTCCACGTGACTTTTTATCATTGAACGAAAATAAAACTATTCAAAATGACACTTGGGGATTTCACATTATGGTTTACTATATTATTATGCATATATACGATATACATAATATTATATAGACGTATCGCTGAATTTAACGACATATAGGTACATAACATCGCATAAAATATAATATTCTGAATTTTAAAAGAATGAATAATATTAATTATATTAGTAAATATAAGCATTTAAATGGTATGAGTCACGGTAGGTATATATTATATTGATTGATCGTCTCGAATTATTATTAATCTATATTCCTATACGTACATCGTGTAATTATGCTTAACAAATTTATACGGTGAGTAATATTGGAAAATCAATACAATTAACGGCGGTAGGTAATAATAAGTAAAAATAAATAGGTATAATATTAGGTACCTATGTATAATAATTGGTTCTTCTCAAAACGGAGTAGCGTGCGGTCGCCGTACATATAGTGTGGGAATTGTCGTAATTAGTGATTGTATCGTAAATTAATGCCGGCAATTTATTGAACATTTCAAATGAAAAAACAATGTCGATTAAAATATAATATTATATATTAATTATACACTGTTCACATATTAAATTCATTTTACACGATTCGTTCGAGAACGATCATTCAGATATATATAGGTATATTATAATATTTGATATATAGGTAGGTATAGTGACCGCCATGTAAACGTATTTTAAGATTTTTGCTTAGGCATCAATAAAAATAAGGTATCGTTAAAGTAAAATGAAAAAAAAAAAATGTCAGTTTTTTCAACAGCTATATATAGGTATTTCAAACAGTTTGTAAATGAAAATTATAATACTACGATTCTTATGTGTCGGTAATCTATATAATATTTGGCTATTAAAAATCATTACTAATGAATAATTACTATACCTAATCGCCAAATATTAATTTATTATTATTATTATTATTATTATTGTATGAATTTAATATCTACAACATTTTTGACTAAATGTATTTTTTTTTTCAACGGTACCTATCTCATAATATCAATATTCAATCATCATAGCCTTTTAAATAAAATATTGTCTAATGAAAAATAAAAAAATTAAAACGCTATAACTTCTCTTTCAGACAATATGTTTTGAAAAACGGTACAATCGAAAATATAATTCATTTAAAATTTAGTTTTTACCTAAACGTCGCAATTTCGTCAATTCCGCGTAACGTAATTTCGTTTTATTACTCAACACATGTATAGACAGTGCCGTCTCAAGAATTTTCAGGACCTGATGCAAGTTTTACTTTGCGGGGCCCCAAAACAAGAAGAGAAAAGGTCCCACTACTTCCACTATTTCCGCGGGACTCAAAGAGTAAATCGATTCCAAAAAATTAAAAAAAAAAAGGTCTCATTATGTCCACGGGGTCCAAGGATTAAATCGATTCAAAAAAGGGAAATAAGCAAAAAATCTTGTAAACTTTTTAAAAATTTCTCAAAAAATCATCTATTTTCTAAAATTTTCGGGGTCTTTGTAATCGCGGGCAGAGCACATTTGCTCCTCTCCTCTTGCGCCGGCATTGCATGTAGACTATATACTGACCAACATGATAACAGATAAACCCCCTTGGAGTTTTGTTTATTAATATTTGAGGAGTATAAAATTGATTTTGAAGGAGGATTATTAGCCTTTTATTCTATAAGTATACCTATTCGCCCCCCTCAAATGAGCTTTAGATCCGGCACATGACATCACAATATTTTTGTTTCACGTTCTGTAATTTTTGCTATATTACCCATTAGAGTTTTGTGATTTTTGATTGAGATTATATAATTATAATATATAAATATAAAATAATATAATATTATTATATATAAATATTAAACACAATATATATTGTATAATTATAATTATATGCACTGTGCTGAAGTACAGTGGCGGCTTTAGGGGTGCCCAGAGGACCATGCCCCCTAAATTCCTAAAAAATTTTATAATTTTTTTGTATAATAATATATATTAATTTTACAATTATCACACTAAAGTTATCTGTGTCATCTAATAAGCAAAAAAAAAAAAAACCATCAACTCATTTTGACCCCCTCCCAAAATTAAATGCTAGAGCCGCCATTTCTGACGTAATTCCAGATGATTAAACGGTACCTAGATATTATATTGGTTCAGACATTCGATTCTTCACACTTTATCAGCTTTTTGGAACATCCACATTAATTTTCCGTTCGGTTTTGGTAATAGTAAAAATGTAGTTTATATAAAAATCAAAGAAAAGTCGATCGAATTAGGCGGTCACAAAGTATATATCTTGTACTGAATATTATATAACTATTATATGGTTATATCGAATAAAAAATTATTGTAATAGGTTCTAAATTAATAGTAATAGTTAATAGGTATATCCGAGGGTATATATAATTCCTTTGGCTCAGAAAATCTTGCAAAACGTAGACATTCTTTGGGGTTAAATTTCTTAAATGGATTATTGGCAGGAAAAGTTGATTCTCCGTTACTCTTAACTCCTAAGTTTAATAAATTTCAAGGTTCCACAGTGAACAACTCGAATAACTTTCGTTCCTTTCTACATTCCTTCGTGTACCTACTTCTAATTATTTAGCTAATAAACCAATCAGAAGGTTAATGTCTCGTGCCAGTGTTGAGTCATCCATCCTACCTCTGTTAATGATTTTATGTTGCCTATATATATAATAAATTTATATTTTAGCCATATTTATTACAGATTTTTTTTCAATCATATTGATATCAACATATATTTATGTATGTATTAATTTATGTAGGTACTACCTATAGTTTGTTACAGTGGCGTATTTAGGGAGGCCGATAGGAGCCTGTCCCTCCTTTGATCCGTGTTTGTATATATAATAATAAAAAATATTGACAGTAAAATCATTGTTGATTTATCAACTTTAAATCAAAAAAAATTTAATTGATATATGAATATAGGTACCTATATCGTCATACGGCTATATATTTAATAATATTATTAATTTTGGAACAAATGCAGTATAGTACCAGAACAGTTTATTTATATTTTTTTTAACCCTAAATTTGATGGGGTTTTCAAAATTGGCCACTCGTACTTACTTTTTGAGTTATATAGTCAAAAAGCCTCAAAAATTGCTATTTTTCAAAATACGTTCTTACTGCGGTTTAAAATGATAAAAATAGACTTTTATTTATTTTTAAATAACATTTTTTTTTAATTTGCGTGAAATTTGATTGTATAATCAGAATTTATATTTCGTAGATACCTACTTAATTATCAAGTTAATAATAATAACCAATAAAAACAGGATTATTTTTTTAAATGCGTTTATACCTATTGTAAAAGTCGATTAAATCTTGTGCCTTTTGAATTTTTTTATTTTATTTAGTATATTTTTTTATTTTTAAGAATCGATTGGATGGACTTTTGAAGTTCACGAATTTATCGTTGCGAATGTCGCCGATTAAATCGAAAATATCCCCCGATTTGTTGCAAAAAGCCACTTAGAGTAGGTCACAGGGCAAAGTCAATGTTTTTTTTAGAAAATACTTATAATAGGTATCTGTTATCATCGTGCTAAACAATTTTTGATTATTTTATACAAGTAAGAACGTATTTTGAAAAATATCTTATTAAAATATCGAGGTTTTTTATTATAACTCAAAAACTAAGTACGAGCGGTCAATTTTGAAAATACCATAAAATTATAATGAACTTTTTTTTTCATTATTTTTAGAAAATCAAATTACATGGTTCAATGTCAGGTAATTTTCATGATATTACCAATTTTGTGCAGGTCAATCACACCTTACAGTCTTCTGAAATAATTGTTTAAAATTTATTTGGGTATCCGAGCCAAACTACGATTTTTATTAAACAAACTTTTTTACTGGCTCTCCTCTTTGAATAATCCTGATTACGCCACTAGTATGTTCAGGGCCGTCCCGAAGATAGATTTTTGGAGAGGTTAAAATGTAAAAAAAATTATATAATACTTCTCTTCAATAAAAAAAAAAAGTAATCAACTTTTTCTCCATTTTGCTGACTATATCCTAACAATTTATAGTTTGCCGACTTAAAATATTTCAAAATACTTCATAAACGTGAGTGATAAGCAAAAAATAAAAGGCATTGACTTATTCTATACTACCTATTAATTTAAATTTGCCAACTGAACTTGATTTTGCCGATTTCGCCCCCCCCCCACTCGTGTGACCATGGGTTTGTTATAATATGTAATTATAAGTCTTAAATTATTCTATAAGATTATAGATTATACATTTTCAAAGGGTTTAGCCCGTAAAATAAATATAAAATTAATAATAATAATAATAAATATATTCGGTTTAGCTCCGAAATGTGCAGGACGTAAGGCCGAATCAATTTCAACAATTTTTATAAATTGTACACTTAATTTTAAAATCCGGAATATTTTTAGCCAAAACACATTTGCCGACCATACGACGTGTTTAGCGGGAGAAGGGGTGTCAAATCTCCCCTTCGTCGGTTCGTCACCGATCGTTTGGCTTGAAATTTCACAGGGAGACCCCGATCCGACGAGATAAGGGTAGTTTATTCGAATTCGAACATGGATATCCACATATTCGTCTTCACGGCCTGTGCAGGGGGGGGGAGTGGTAAAGCTCTACGCAGGAAGCGTGATCTTTCTTATTGTCTATGTATACGCCGTGCCCGCGTTCCGTTCACACGTTTTTGCTGGGCGAGCGGAGTGTCCGATAGCGATACTACGATTGCGGTCACCGCGCGATGGTCTTCCGCGCGTGCACATTATTATCTTTCCTCCCTCGGCACGACTACCTCCACGATGCCCGCACGCACGCAATATAATATACACGACCGTCTCGGTCCGTCTTCGCCTGTACCCGACACCCGCGCTAAACGTATTGATTTTCGTCTCAGTTCCACTTTTTTTCCCCTCTACGACTCAAAAAAAAACCGTCCCGACCAGACGGACGAACACGGTTCCATCATTCGTCACCCGTTTTATTCGGCGTACTCTGATCGCAGCTCGGCAGTCGTTTTACCCGTCGCCTCCATAATAATATGACGACCAACGCACGCACGTGTGTTCGGTGGCAACGTTCGGACATTCGGAAAACCTTCGTTCGCCGTGCGCATATTTTGATAAAATGTAAAATATAATATGTTTATTGATGCAATACAATTATTATTGTTATTATTTTATAGATAAACAAAGTATAATATAATTTTTACGCGTAGTATGGGTATAACGCGACGATAAGACCGCGTGCGCGATGAGAACGCATGTGACCCATTGAACCGTCCCTGGCCCTCCGCACACGGTGCACACAATAATAATAATAATAATAATAATAATAATATATTAAAGTGTTGTCCGCGCGTCCCGCCCGCGCACCGACGACGGGGCCGTGTGTTTACACTGGACGTGGTCTCGTGCGCGCAAAGTCCGGCAACGTCGCCCGGCCCGCGTTGCCGTTTCTCGGTCAACGCACAAAAACGTTTTTATCATAAACACGCGCCGCAATCGGCCGCATCGCATCGTCCGCGACGGTGAATACGTCGTGGTGGTGTACGCGATAATAATAATAATAATAATAATAATAATAATAATAATAATAATATAGGTACACGGGCCGTACGGCGTGCGCGTGCGCGGGTCAGAGCGGCTAGCGTGGTGGTGCCGTGTTATTGTAGTTTCGTCCTGGTGGTGCGCGCGAGTCGTGTTTTTGTTTCAGGAGGAGCGAGCGTCGTCCGTGATCGTCGTCGTCGCGGTCGTCGTCTCGCGGGCGCGCGTGTGTGTGTGTGTGTGCGTGTGTGCGTGTGTGTGTACGCGTGTGTGTGTGTACGCGTGTGTGTGTGTGTGTGTGGTGACGAAAAACAATAATATCGCGCGCGCGAGAGCCGAGAACGACAAAACCGGAAAAAAAAAAATTAATAAATAAAGAAACGATAGTACCCATGATATACGGATACGACACCGACTACCTACCTAACCGTGTATAGTAACCGCGACACTATGATATTGTACGGTGGGATGATGATGATATTATACGGGTAACGACGAAATAATAATATAGATTATAGGTATTGTGTGTACCCCGTAATAAATGAAAAGATAATATTATTATCGTTTTTTCGGAAAAACGCGATAAATACGTCGTATTATTATTATTATTTATCGTCATCGTCCGCGTACGTCTTGTGCGCGGCTGCGGGCGCGTGCGGTCGACGCAACACATTTTCTTTGTTGTTGATATTTTATCATCGACATTGACCGCCGCCGCCGCCACTACCACCGCCGCCGCTCTAAGTCGTCGTCCGCCGTACGGCTACTACACCGCGACGCGATAACGCACTATCGGCCGTAATAATAATTATAATAATATTATATTATGGTTACGATGCGCGCCCGCAATCACAGTCACGGAAGCAGCACGGCGGTGGCCGCCTCCCGGACCGTCGTCGGCGCACGTTATTCCGAATCGCACTAATACACGCTAATATATATATATATAATATATATTATATATAATACACAGGGTACATACATAATATACTTATTACATATTCTTCCTATATATATATATATATATATATATATATGCCTATTATATATGTATACGTTATACGCGTGCACGCTAATGTGCTTTTATGAGTGTGTGTGTGTGTGTGTGTGTGTAGTGCGCGCGTGTGCCCCCCTACGTGCTCGTAACGCGTTTTTTTTCTTCTTTCTATTATCACTGTGCACATGGATAAAATAATGGGCCGGGATCCAAAATGGTCAATAGCATAGACGCTTAAACGCACCGACGACTCGGGGGCACGGCTCGTCGGTTTTTTCTCCGATTTCGTGCTCGCGGCTTTTTATTTTTCGAAAAAAAGTTTTTTTTCAATATTATCGTTACTATCCCAATGTTTATATTCTAATATTCGGTATATATATATGTGTATATATTATTATACGATATGATATTATCTATTCTGTGACCATTATTATTGTTTCCAACCCTTTTCTCCGTTGTCGTCGTTTTTCTATATGTATACCCACTACCTATCTATATATTATAATAATATATAGTCGTTGTATCGATGTTTCATGTTAGCCGAATGACCGCGATGCCGGACGACTGCTGATCGCTCACAACCGCTGCTGCCAGTATCCTATATACATACCTATATATATATATATATACTATATATATATATATATATATAGGTAGGTGTCTACACGTCATGTCTTTGAACGGGACGTCGGAGGCGAAGAAACGCAAACTGCCGAACCACGAAGAGAACATTCTCGAATCGAGCACAAAAAAGTGAGTACCTAACTATTATGCCTACCTATAGGTATTGTTTTCCAACATTCGTATCAAAAATGTTTTGTGTTTTGGTTGTGTACGTTTGTTGTTTGTTGAAAACCGCTTATAAAGTTTTTTTTTTTTTTTTTAAACTGTATACCTATATATATGCTATAATAATACTTATATTATATATTTGTGATCCGTGTACGCTATAGGTGCCTACCTAATATTATTTAGTGTACCTATGTAATACTAATTACCTATACCGATGTTTTATAAAAGCTTTCGAGTGTCATTGAATACCTATATATGATAGTACCTACCTATAGTGTATATAGTAAAATATATAGTAATGCTGTCCAATAGTAGGTATAAGTGGTCTACCGCCCGCTTCTGCTTGCTGTACCTAGCACAATTATATAATATTGTTAGAATTAACCGGCAAAAGTGATTGTAACTGAATATTTTTTAAATGTCAACACAGGTTTTGCATAATATAGATAAATCCCTCATATTACTTTTGCTCCACTATCTTGCAACTTCACTGCTCTTATAAGTGTATACATAGGTACTAAATATGATAAACAAAGTACCTAATTATGAAGTGTAGGTATATATATATATATGTACTATATAGCTACCTATATATTACAAAACAATATAAATAATAAAAACAAAGTACCTAGGTAGCTAATATTATTAGTACCTACTTAAAGTATAATATTATAATGACATGATGTTGAGTATCATAAATATAAAAAAAAATATTACAAACTAACAAATACCTATTTGGTAAGTGAGATCCTTGTTCTTGTTTGAAGCACATAGTTTTTTTAAATCAAGTAGATACAAATGATGCAATGATAAGCTCAAATCTAGAACTCCATTCAGCTTATTTCGATATTTGTTTTTAATAAAGATAGGTAGGTATACAAGAAGAAATCTCTCTTAGCTAGTTCTGTATTTGTAAATGGCAAAATAAGCTCAATCGCTTGAAAGTTACACATATTCTTTCCTTACATCTAACCTAATATCCATAATTATTGATTCATATTTTATGTACGCCTTAGACATGAAGTACTACATTATCCTAAGTGAGAAACCTCTGATGTAGACCATTGATTTTATGGTAGACCCAATACTATTTGTGTTCATAAAACCTCCTGTAGGTATTCTAAAGGACAGTCATAATTAAATGGTTAATAAAGTTTTACAATTTTATTTGTTTAAGTATTTTGTTCAATTATTATACCTACCTACTATAATGTACAGGTAGTAGATATATTCAGGGGTGTCATTTCAATTTTTCTTAGAGTGGGGCAAAGTTTTGATCAGTCCAATTTCAATATTCATTTGATTAAAACTATGGGGGGGGGGGTAAATGAAATATGAAAAAATAATATTTCTGTTCAAAACATAAATAAGCAAAAAAAAAGTCATCAAATTTTTCTCATTTTGCCGACTAAATACTGAATGATTTTATTTTTTGCTCGTTGTCGACTAAATTCCAAAAAATACTTCCTTCAAAACGTTAATAAACAAAAAAAAAGTTTGTCAACTTTTTTGAATGTGGTATCTGGCCAATCAAAATATAATATACCTACCTAACATAATTTTATCATATTTTGAAAATGCGCAGTAAATACTGAGTACTAACTCGCTTACTATATTCTGTAATATGTATTATCATGACCACAGTGACAAAACTCTATATCTGATATGGACATTTGTATATTTATATAATATAGGCTTTAAAAAATCGATAAGCCCACATAAATCTTAGGGTGGGGCGAATGCTTCGTCCTCCCCCCAAAAGACGCCCCTGTATTTACCATAATATAATATTACTTATTTATTAATTAGGTACAATTGTTTATTTTTGTGGAAAGTGTCAAGTATTTATTAAATCGCTCTACCTACCTATATTATAGACTATATTTAAATTTGGGTTTTTAATATTAATCTTCTTTGGTTTGATTGTAAGCAGGGGCGGATTGGCGAACATTTTCTGCCCAGGAAAGGTACCTAAATAATAATAAGCATGATGATGACTGGCGGTCGAAACTAGTTGTTACCTATAATCTTTTTTTAAATACTCTAAGCACATTTTCTCTTGTATATATAATTTTGCTTATATATATTATTTTTTATAATATACCTATATTTATTTTTATAAATAAATCATAAGTACCTATTATTGTGAATTTCAAAAAATATCTGTTGATCGTTTAAAAAAAAATTTAATATTTATACCTTATGATCCAACATAATATGAAAAATTTAAATATATAAAAAGTAGCAATAGTTATAAAAATCAGAGAAATATTATTAATTTAAATATCCCAATTACTTTGTCAATTATTCCAATTCAAATTTTTGATTTTGAAGAAAATTTAAAGTCTAATTTAAAAAAAGATATCAAAAAATTATTAAAATATTGGAGTTTGTAATTGGAAGTAAATAGTAATCGGGAATATGGAATATTAGGAATTTTAATGATAATAGGAGCATTATATAATATTGAATGTTTAAAAAAAAAAATGGAAATTTGAATTCACATTTCATCTAAAAACACGTAATGCACAAACATTTAAACCGGTATCCATAGAGATTAAAAACAATCTGATCGTTTAGAGTTTTTAAGATTTTATCTATTATTATTGTTATTTTTAAATGTGAACAAGACTCCTCGGATCTGGGAGTCTATAGAACTATAGCCAGGGGCTCAGTAAGACTCTGGGTCGATATGATTATAACTTACTATATTCATAACATATAAGACTTGGTAACTTAGTAATATGCATATTATAAACAAGTTGTCATTATCAAAAGCAATAAATTGATTTATTATATATAGGTACCTATAAAGAATAAGTTTATTTAACTTATTTTGTGATATATAATATCAATGATAATAAATAGCATATTTTAATAGATTTTCTTATCAGTAAAATTAAATAATTAGGTTTTATATTGTAGATCATTGAAAAGTAATTACCTACCTATAGGCTATAATTCAGATATTTACGGTTGCAGCCCTCACAGGCATCGGCCCACTGGAAAATTTCCTGGTATCCTGGTGGGCCAATCTGCCCCTGATTGTAAGTGTGTATTTAATAATGAATTTGATTTGGTTTCAAATTAAATTAAATTAATAACAAAACATATTCAGCAAGATATAATTTTGTTTGATATACCTAACCATTTATTATATTATATATACCTACCTACCTATTATAGATTTTTTTATGCCATTGAAATATGGACCAGTAGATGACCCATAGTAGGTATATAGGTATAAGTAATTATTTAATTGTATGTTACAACATAGGTTAAATGTAGGTACCATATATAGATTATGATAATGTTTTACTTTACCACAAAATCCAAAAATATAAATTCCATTTGTTTTATGTGCATTTTCTACTCGATTTTCTATTTATTTAATCTATAATTATAGTTTTGTAGACAATTACAATATTAGGTAGGTACTTATATGGCCTAATATTTAAATACTTACTATTTAAGTACCTACTATAGTATCTATATATTAAACCTGATATTAAAGATACTTTTTTTTTTTATTGAAAATACTTAGTAATACTATTTGTATTTTTTGTTGTAGAATCAAGGTACAAGCTCAGCGTAAATTTGCCCAAAATGCTGTGACACCCACTAGCACCCCACAGAAATCTATTCAAACTCCTGTGGTACTTAATAATGTGCCAACAAAACCACCAATAAAACGACCTAACACTGAAGACTTCCTTACCTTTCTCTGTTTTAGAGGTATCTAACTGAATTATATTTTTTAATTTAAAGTTTAATCTATACCTATTTTATTATTTATCATTTTATTTAGGTACAAGTTTATTACCACCACGGTTAGATTTTTTTAATAAACCTCAACGCTCTCTATCAGCACAAGAAATTGCTGCTGGAAAGGTATTTAAATTAGTATTATTTTTATAATGGGTATTTATTGTATTTGTTTTGTATTATAGAAAAGGAGAAAGAGTACTCCTATACTGCCTGTGTCTAGTACGAATAATGCAAATATTGCAAATAATAAACCAAATGAAAGAAAAAATATTAGACAGTTACCACAGACTAAATTCCCATTAACTAAACTTGGACAGAAAGGTACAGTAAATACAATTTCTCTAGTCTAAAATATTTTGTAATATCTACAAAATAATAATATAATTAATGTTGTTATTTATAGTTATTGGCAGAAATCTTGTAAGGTCCAGTTCGAGGTATACTGTGCGTCAATTAGCCCTTCGCCATGTATCAAAAATAAAAAAACCAAAGCCAAAAATTAATAAGTATGAAAAGTAATACCTGTAATAATTGCATTTATATCCAGCTCATTTATAATTAAATTACACATTGCTTCATTTTAAATCTATAGGCCTATAGTTGAAACAAATGTTAAAAAAGAAGTAAAGAAGAAAGGAAAGCAAGTGTCATTAGATGGTAAGAAAATACAAACATTGAAAGGCCGTATAACTCGATCAAATTCTTTACCAAGTATATGTTATCCTGCTGTAAATCAACTTAGAGGTAAAAATTTTAATAAATATTTTTTTATTAATTCAACCATTAGTTTTATAATATATAGATAGGCCCCATATTATTGTGTATTATAGCCGTACTAAAACTGCACTCAAAAATTTTAAAAAATAAATATAGGATAGAAGTTACTCGCTTGTACATTTCCATTCTATATTTACCTCTACCTAACCACTGCTGTTTTAAATAAAAGGATTGTTTATCTGTAATCTGTATATTAAAAATCAGTCATGTAACTAATCAACAGAAATTTCAGATGAAAGAGGTAAATGGTGTAAAGGGGGAAGTAGCAAATCTTCTTCAAAAACTTCTGAAGATTCAAAGGATAACGAAGAAGAAAGACTTTCGAGACAAAAGACTGCATCAACAAATTTAGATCAAAGAAGTAATAGTTTGAGTAACATGAAAAGAAAGGCTAGTGATGCTAAATGTAAAGAGGAAAATAAAATTGATAGGAAGACTAGAAGTTTGGCAGGTAAACATAAAAGTACCGACCAAGATAACTATGTCGTTCCAGATAAAAAGAGTGATACAAGCTCAAAGACTATATCAAAGAGTAATAAAGCAAATAGTTTAATTGAAACAAAATTAACAGTTGATATGAAAAGAAGACCATCTTCAGTAGATAATATAAAAACAAGTCACGAGAGTAAAGATACAATCATTGGGTATGTTTAATAGAAAAAAATGATAATTTACAATCTTATTTATATATTTAACACAAATAATTATTATTTAAGTTCAACTCGTTCAAGGCCTCCCAGAAGAACTAAAGAAGCGGCTACTTTATTTATGGAAATGTTACGAAAAGATATGCGGTGCCCAGATGAGCAAGAGGATGATGATTCATCATCTGTAGAAAGTTTTCCCGACCTTCCCAATACGCGAATAAATGGTAAGTTGTACTATCTCAGTTAGTGACTAACAAAGCGCTATTTAAATGTAACTTCAGTGTATCATGTAATAGATATTATATAAAAATTAAAATTACATGATGGTTGCAAGAAGTACTTTAAATGTGAATTATGAATGGTTAGTGCGATCTCAGATTGAGTATTAATTTGTTACTTAGTCTTAAACTCATTCTTCTTTTTTCTTCTCCTTCACTCTCTATTCCAACTATTTGAGGTCAGCCACACTATTCCTCAACTTCCACAGAAATCGATCTTCTGTATCCTCTTTACTTGCACCCACCTATCTCATATCACTATTATATCTCGCACTTCTTTTTGGTCTTCCTTTTCCCTTCTTTCTTTCAAAAAAAATTCTCTTTACTACTCTTACTGCCTCTATCACTTCCCTCTAATATATCCCCTTATAATATAATTATACCAGTGTCATAATTGCTGGAGGATCTAAATGAAAATATGTAGGTTATGTAAATATGTATATAATATATATATATATAAAAAATAAAAATAAAATTACAAAATTTCTCAGCAACGTAAAATCGACAAAATATTTTAAACATTTTCAAATTCAGCATAAAAAACAAATTGTTAAAAATAATTGTAATTAAAAATGTGATATAAATATACATCGATTATTTGACTTTAAATTGTGATACGGTGTTTACTGTTTATATTTTATTTACATTTTTATTCAACATTGAATTTGCAATAGAAATTAAATGTGTTTTTACAATAAAAAAAAAAAGTTATTAAATTTTAAATTTAAGTTGGTAAATATTAAATAAATTATAAAATTTTAATTGGTACCAAATAAATGTATTTATTATTAGTAGGTACATATAATAAACTTTAAAATTTCAATATTTGATTTTCAATCAGATTTCATTATTTATATAAAACTAAATATTAATAACTGCGTGTTAACAGTGTATGTGTATGTATACTGTATAGTGTCATAATTTGTGATTTTAATATCAATTCCTAATTAGTTCAGACCAATGCATACCTATACCTATATATAATGTTTTAATTATAAGGAGTAATCATTTATTTTAGTATTAGTATCACAAATGTTTGAACAATTATTATACACAAAAAAAGCCATCCAGATATACAGGTTTGTGAAGTTCGTTCAAATGATGTACAATTTTAAACATTACACTATTTGGACACCTAAGATACAAAAAACACAATGGGTTTTTATTTTAGACACTAAATACTATTTAGACACCATAAGTTGACCATAATTTTGACACTATCCCAAGATCAAATTATAATGCACAATTTCTACCCAGGATATATTATATACAATTAGAAAAAAAATCAAGTTTCTATAGTCCTTAGAATGAACACTTGAGTTCGGTTTATTGGTCATTAATTAGGTATTTAAAAATATCTAAAATAATGTTTTCACTGACTATTTTGAAAACATTGTATTATTAAAATTATTAAATAAGTGTAGGCATTTCAAATTGTTATTTTATATTATACCTAAAATGTTGGTATTTAGGAGGGTTAGAAGTTGCAATATTGCATCATTTTTAGAGATTTAGACTTAGAAAATAAAATTACACATACTTCACATGACATTGTCATTTGCCATCTACGGAATAATTCAATTTTAATTCTGTAAAAATATTTCAGCTAATTTTCTAGGATATTGTGGGAATCCAGTTTTGATATTTCAATAAATTAGAATAGTATCTAGTGTCTACATTAAATTGAATACCTAATACCTACCTATTATTTTCTGAAATGTTGAAAATGCATTTTAAAATTGTGTACATATACATAATTTATATACTCCGTACTCGTACATTCCTAAATAATTGACCATTTATTAAATTGCTTAAAATGAACCGATATAAATTCTGTAAAATAATTTAAATTTAACGACGATGAGTCTTTTTTTATGGTCTTGTGAAAATATTTATTAAATAGATTAGTTTTTTAGGAATATATAAAAATGAAAATTCAAAATTTCAGAAATTAATATAAATATTTATAGTTAAAATATTATAAATTAATTTCCACAATATCCTAGAAAAAAGGCTGATAAACTCAATTGCTACCTAATAATATTTTTATAAAATTAACATCAAATTATTAGAAGTATGAATTTTGTTATTATATTTTTAGCCTGTTAGGTCCAAACTACTAAAGAATATTCATCTCCAAAACCTTAGACCAAAACTATTATTATTAAACATGGTTTTTATTTAAATTTCGTTATTGTTTAAAAATAAAAAGTTTGTTCAAAGTAAAATCAATAATTTTACTTAGATTTTTAATCAAAAATCATCGTGTCCAAAGTTAAGTTTATTCTGTTTTAGCAATAAGTTGTAGTAAATGTAATATTTAAAATGGGTGTAAAATGAGGTTAAAACACGTTTTGCACCTACTGAGCACATTTTCTGCGAATGTCCCTATTGAATCACTTATAAACATTATGACTTCTGATACATTCAGATATTTAGGACTACTTATAGACTGACGTTTATACATTTTTTGTGCAGATTTTTTATTTAAATAAAAATATATGTATATATATATATATATATTATTACTTAAAATAGAAAAAAAAATAGAATGGTTAAATATTAATATTATTAAATGTCAATGAATACTTCTGTTATGAAATTGATTATTTTTCAGAACAACGTGAACGCGAATTGAAAGTGTTTTCCAAAAAAAAGAAACTTGAAAAACAACTGGAAGAACAAAAATTGTCTGAAAACAATGATATTAATAAAAAGACTGTAGTAGAAAAAAAGAGGGTAAAAGGGAAGAAAAAAGCAGAAGATAAAACAATTGCAAAGACAAAGATGAAAGAATTGGCGGAGACTATTGTTATAACTGAAAATGGCTGTACAACAAAGTTTAAAAGAAATTTGAGGCCTCGCCGTTCGTCTATAATGTTGGATGATTATATCATTATGACAGATTCAGAAGAGGATGAAGACGAATCAGAGCCTGTAGTGGAAGTAAAGACATGTGTAACCCCTAAATCGTCTGAAATAAAGACAGCGGTAGACTCAAAGTCACAAAAATGTAAATTTAGTGCTAAAGAATCTGATAAAAAAAATCTTAAAATTAATAAGACTGACTTTAAACCGAAAAAAGATTTGAATAAAATAGATTCTGAAGTAAAAAAGAGTCTGTCTGAAACTAAGTCAAAAAGTATTTCGTTAAAACGTGACAAGGAGCCTGAAATCAAGAATATTAAAAACGTTGCTGTCGATAAAAAAACTGAAAAGTTGTTGAAACATAAGACTGAAATAGTAGTAATTACTAAAGAACCCAAAACCACCAGTAATTGTTCAAAAAACTCTGGAAAAAAAGTGCCACCCCTGAATAAGCATCAGTTGACAAAAAAAGAAAGCACGGCAAACAAAACAAAATCAAACTTAGACTTGTACAACAATAACAGTAAGAAAAAACGATCAACGTCGTCGACGTCGTCTGTAGCATCTTCGTCGTCTTCCATGTTTAGTAGTTGCAATACTAGTCAAACGAAAGAAAAGCTTTTAGAACGCATGGCCGAAAATTTTGATGTCAAACCTACTGCCACGGAGAAGGCCGACGAGAAAGCTGCGGCCGCGACGGAAATAGTGACAACAAAGACTGTGGAAAGTAAGGACGTACTGGCGGAAAAGGTTGAAAGTGCCATTGTGGCGGAGAAAAATACGCAGAGTAATGTTGTCGTGGCGGAGAAAAAGATACCGAATAGCGTTGTGGCGGCAGAGAAGAAGAATGTGGTTCCGAGCAGCGTCGTTATAGCGGAGAAGAAGACGCATAGTAGCGTTGTCAAGGTGGATAAAAAAAATGTGCAAAGCAGCGCCGTCGTCGCTGTGAACAAAAATACGGACGACGACGACGACGACGACGACGAAAAGACGATTGGCAAATCGAACAAACACGATTTGCGTAAAGTCACCAAAATGGAAAACGTGGTCGTGGCAAAAGAAGAGAACGTGATGGAAAAAGTGGAAAATGCCCTTATGGTCATCAACAAGGGGCAGAAAATCGAGTCTCTGGTGATGTTGCCGTTCAACAAGATGGAAAAAATCGAAAAAGTGGAAAATATCGTGTTCCAAACCATAGCCAAAGACCTGCTGCAGCACAAACAGTTCGAGATCAGCGTGCCCGAGTACTTGACCGGTAAGAGCTTTCAGTTGCCCAACAGGTTCAAACAGGACGACGGTCTGTCCGTGCTGTCCGAGATTTGTAGCGCCCTTCCCAGGTTCAACGAACCGTTCGTGTCCAACCGGCAGTTGTTGAACAAGCTGCCGATGGCCGGCGAGAGTAGTTTCGTCAAGTACGCACCGCCGCCGCCGCCGCCGCCCCTGCCGTCGCCGGTGCCGACGGGCGGCGGCGGTGGCGACGAGAAGAAGAAGGACGAGAAACGGAGTGTGCCCGCGGACGTGCCCGTGCCTCCGTCGTTCGAGAGTCGTACCATGAAAATCGTCAGTCTGGCGCGGGGGGGTAGTGCAGCAGCCGATTGTTGTACCGCCGCCGCCGCCATTGCCGTGACCGACGATAAAAAAGACTTGGCCACGTCGTGGAGACGGGCGTTCAAAAACGTTAAACTACCGAAAAACGGGTTCGCGTCCGCGGCCGTTTCGGTCGGCAACAACCTGATCTCTTGGACCAAGAAAAAGCCACCGAACCTGGCCACGCGCACCGCCGACAGCAGCGTAGTAGCGGACGACGGCCGCGCGACCGAAACCGTTGCCGACGGCGGTCCGGCGAAGGCTGCCGGCGCCGTTGGACCGAAGTCGGCGGCTCCGGCGAATGGCGGTGTCGTGGCCGCGGATAACGGTGCCGCCGAACGTTCTAACGCGCGGTTCCAAAAGAGTCAGTACTCCGGCGAACCGAAGGGCACGACGACCGCCGCCGAGAGCGGCGGCGCGTCTTGCGACGGGAAAAAGGGGACCGTGGCGGTCGCCAGCTCGTCGTCCTACTTGGCCAAGACGACGATACTGAACAGCACGAAATACGATCTGAAGTTCGAAAAACGGTCCGCGGCGCCGGCGTCTGCTGCCGCGGCGGGACCGGCCGGGACGGCCGGCGCGGAGAAACAACAGCGCAAAGACGTTGCCGGTGACTGCGTGTCGTCGTCGGACGACCAGAGTCCGGAGAAGAAGATCTTCCACCAGCGGCGGCTGTCCGCCACCCAGTCGTTCAGCGGGAACAGTTCGGACGCGTTTTCGCCGGACAACGAGACCAGCGTGTACGCCTTCCAGCCGGACCTGCCGGTGGCCAGCACTCCGTTCCGCCGGAACAAACCCCAATCGCCCGCCAAGTCCAGGACCGTGTCGCCCAACACTTCGATCGCCGTGAGTATATATATATATATATATATATATACCTATTAAGACCCGCACGGGCCGGCCCGGCCCTGGTTCAGCCCGGGCCGGGCTTATAAATTACAAACACGTTACGGACCGGGCCGGGCTAGAAAATCCCGGCCCGTGCAGACCTATAATACCTATTTGTGCGAAATCCGTTAGTATATATATATATATAATATAGATCCAGATGACTCCTCGGGCGCGTTCAAAGAGAAAATTGGCACAGAGGTGGTAAGATCTGTAGGTACAGAAAATGTACATTAATGTAATCATACGGAAGGAGACCGAAAAACAAAAGTCGACGCGGATGTGATACGAGACGGTGGCGGCGTGTACCTACCTATAGCGTGCAATTCGGTGGCCCGCGGGCCAAATATTTTTCCCGGAGGCCCCTCTAAAGATCGAAAACACTATTTTTAAGTCGTAATCTTTTAAATTGCTTTTCATACATTTTTGAAACAATTTAAACTTTAGACAATATAATAGTAACGGAGTTATGGTATAGTATAAAATTAACTCATTATGGTTGATACGTTACATGCCAACGCGATAAAATACATTTATTCATTAAAATCGAGATTAAAATTAACGTGAAACTTGTCAGTTATTTCTTCATTTGTCGGGCTTGGGTGTTTTCATTAAAATGAAGTAATAGACAAATTACTTAATATTTCTACTGCCATTGTACTTCAGTAAATTTTGATCAGTTTTAATTTGGAAAACGAACGTTTCTGCCGATGCAACCGGGATTGTTGTTAGCGTTAAATATAAAATAAAAGCCGTGCATATGTCTGAATACATGTTGTAATGTTCAATTAGTAACATATCCAGCGAGCGAGCTTGTTGTTTTGATTTTGTTTGATATTATATCTCCTCAATAGGACACCCAATTTTTAAGGTGTTTTGTATGGGCGATTTTTATGAAATTTTAAGAAAAATGAAAATCCAACAATAATTTGAATATATTTAAATATATTTTTACATTTTCTTGTATCAATACCATTTTTATTGTTGTGTAATTGCGATATTTGTTTTAAAAAAACATGCCTACGCAAAATGGCGATTACACGTTTCCTAGTGGTTTAACAGCAAAACACTTATTATAAAATTGAAAGTTGACAACATTTTGGAGGGAATGGCATATCGTTTTTTCAATAAACATTTTTAGCATACAATCTAATATTCAAAAATAATTTTTTTTTAAATTTTTAAACAGCTGTAACTTTTTATGGCCATTATTTGATGAAAGGATGTGATATTCTCTCATAAATGTTTTCAACTTTTGATTATATAATAGGTGTTTTTATCCTTAAACCACTGTGAAACGAATTATCGTCATTCTGCGTACACGTGTTTTTACAATAGAAATCGGGGGTATCACGTCCTATTAAAACACTATCGGAAAGATAGGTAACTGATGAACAGAATATAAAGAAATTTCTTTTGTTCGTATTTTCTTTTTCAAATATTCAAGCCGCATTATAAAGTTCCATATCATCTAGTTATTTTAGTGAAATTGTTTATAAACATTTAAAAAAGTGAACAACATAACGAAAACTTTGAATCTTCGCTCCATTTCGTTAATACTGCAATCCAGAGTTATATTAAATACTTTAACTACAAATAGTTTTTTAGGTGATTCAAATCGTTTATCTTCACTAAACTTTTCAAAAAATCTTTTTGTTTTATATTATATCTTTGAGTTTTAAATGTCTATTATATGCTCCGTTGTTTTGTAATATCAGTAGCTTTATGCAGATTAATATCACTCTTTTTGTAATAAATTAAAAACACCGTCTACTTTTCTAAGTTCAATACTAATAAATACCAATTTTATCACAAAATCAAAACATTCGAGATTTAAAAAAATACTTTTAGCCTTTGAAATTTCATCTTTATTATTAGATGGCAATATTATTTTTATTAAAGCTTTTTAAGTATTTAAAAATCCATATCGAATTAGAGAAATTGCTTAATGGCGTAATGCCATTATATGACCTTGTATTTCGTCCAACAATTTTTAATTTACAATTTTTCACCGCGGTCATTGTCGTCGTTATCATGATATAATATAATGAATATAATAAAAGCCGGAAAGCACTTCGCACGTTGGGTAGAATAATGATAACGAATGTATTAAATTTAAACAAAAATTTAAAAAAAACGATTCGGTGGATATACTTGACAATTACTTAAAATTAAAAACAAAAAAAGTGGAAAAATTGTTTGGAAGAAAAGGGGGATTTGAACCAAAAACCCCACTTAAGACAACACAGTCGGCTCCCACCAGACTACAAAGACCATTGTACTAAAATATATCTCTTTAAAGAATTGATAAACTAGTTAAATTTCAATTTGATATAACTTTAAAACCAAGCCTGACCGCCAAATTCTAACTTCATTATTTTTTTGATCAAAAAATACATGTTAAAAAAACAATACCAAAGAACTAATTTTTCTGTAAAATAGAAGTTATACCTATTATAAATTAAATTACTTAAAATTGAAAATTGCTATAGTAGTCTAAAAATGGGTAAACATAATAATTTTTTTTTACTTTCTTAATGTACCTACATATGTTTTGGTGAAAATTTCAAGTTTATAGGTTTTATAGGTTATTATTTCCTATAAATTTCATACCAAAATAATACATATTATCGAAAAAAATTAAATAGCTATTAAAAATTATTGTATCGACTGATTTTTAATTTTTCTTTTGCGTGTAGGTAGCTAGAATGACGTAATTTTAATACTGTATTTAATTTTCAGGCCTTAAAACCTATAATTAAGACAATTATGAATTAAATGACTTAAAACTGAAAATAGTTATAAATAGCTTAAAATAGGTAAAAATGTTTGCTTTCATAATTCATAATGTGCTAATACGTATTTGGTAAAAATTTCAAATTTATAGATCCATTATTTCCCCAAAATTCGAATACATTTCATACCGAAATTTCGAAAAAATTTAATTGGGTATTAAAAACAAATTCAAATAGCTATTAAAAATATTGTACCAACTGATTTTTAAAAGTTTTTGTATTTAGCTATTATTTTATATGAATATATATTTTATATTATTATTTTGTACGAATAACATATTTGTAACACTATTAAATTTTCAGGTCTTAAAAACTAAAATTAAGCTTGTGAAGTAAATGTCTTAAATTTGCATGTTGCTATAAATATTATATTATATTATTATATTTTTGCCTAAAAATAGGTAAAAATTTGGGAAAATTTTTTGTATTAGGTAATATTTTACGTATATTTGTTTATGATGAAAATTTCATGCCTCCAGCACCAATATTTTCGGAGTTATACAATTTTTTTATCACAATCGTGTTTTTGGATTTTTATGTTTATAGTTCGATAGTTTTTTCTTACGCGTTTTTCGAAAAATTAAAAAAATTGAAAAATGACCTCTAAAGTACCAATTAGATAAAATTTGCTACTGGAAAGTGGGTAAGCTTGTAAAGATATCGAAGTACTCCTTCTGTTAGATATTTTTTGTGCACAAACATTAAAAAAAAAAACAACACTTCATTGTAAATCTTAAAACTAATATATTCTTCGCTTCGCTTAGAATCTGAAATTAAATCAGGAAATATAAATCCGTAAATATTCATGGATATTATATTAATTTATGAGTTGTAAGGTATCGATATTTAATACTAAAGGATTCCATAAATGAATATAATAATAGTTACCTATCTATTATATTTAATAAATAAAAATTATAGCAATTTATATTTTATTTTATAACACATCAACATTTTTTTTGAAAATTATATTCGATTGGAATTAAAAAATTCACTGCTGGTTTATTATAAAAAAAAAATTGTGGCCCCCCTGACTAAGAATTATGTTGAGGCCCAGGGGCCGTGCCCCCGGCCTAAAAACGCCATTAGATAGAGAGTGATACGAAGGAGAGTGCTGGCGTATGCGTGTAAGATGCGGGAGATTGAGTTGAGAGTGGAAGTTGACGATTGTAGGGTTTGATTAGGGGTTGGTCGACCCCAAAATATAGTTGGTAGAGAAGAATGGAAGAGGAGAAATAGTCATAGTGAGTGGTGGAGATGGAAGTGAACTACATATTCCATATGTTTCAAATGATTATCACTTTTATGATTCCATTGGATCGACTGTTATCGACCAATATTTCAATTATTTCTGGGGGCTTACTACAGCACTTGATATACTATAATAATAATTAGTAACAATTATTGTGTATATCCCTATATATAGTTATCAAAGTACCTAGTTGAATATAGGTATATATATATTTTTTTTATAAAGGTCGTCTCGCATGTTTACGGTTTTATATGTTTAATAATAGTATATATTATAATAAAAATTGTGTTTGAACGTAATAATATTCGTGTTGGTTTTGCGAAGGTGAGCATCGAAAATGATTCGATGGAGGAAAAATCTCATCAGTCCGCCGTGTCGTCGTCGACGGATGTCGATAGTGAGGAAGGACGACTGTTCTACATTCCTTTGCCGGCTGGGGTCCCGCCTCAACCGCAGGGGATTCAGGGAGTTACGGTGAAATTGGGCACAGAAGGACCCCAAAACAAACTGGTGATGAGTGCTAAGCTGGTGACTAAACCCCCGGCGTCCACGATACCAGTCAGGTATATACCACGTATCTATATTACCAAAAATAAAAAATAAAATAAAAACTAATAATAATCTGGGCTTAAAAACGCTTCCGAAAATAGCGGTAACCGGTTCAGTCGTTTTTTAAACATATTACAAATACATTAAATTTATTATCTGTTCTTTGAATATTTAAAAAATAAGTGGTTACCGCTTCTCGGTTAAAAACCGCTTCTTAAATTTTAAGGTAACTGCTTTTCGCAGGTTTAAAACCGCGCTTCATACTTCTCATAACCGATTACCGGTTTTTAGCCGCTTCTAACATTTTAAAACAGTTTATTATAAATTTAAATAGGCTTTTGAAAAACCTTTATAATGTTCATGACTATTTGTCTTGTCGTCCAATTTTCTTTTATCCCTCTGCCTTCTGATCTCGGAATATTTGTCAGATTATTTAGAAAATAAATCCTATGATAAAGTAAACTTTGTCGCGATCGCAAATAACACAGCTATAACGGTGAATTCATAATATAATTATACAATAATGATGATCGTAAACAACGATTTTTCCACAATCATGCATGCCATCACTTCAATATTTCGTTTGACCATGGACAACGTATATATATTATGTGATCTATATTTATATAATATATAGGTACATATTATGTACAAGGCCGTATTTAGATTTTATTTTCGGAGGGGGTCCAAAATATATTTTATAATTTTATAATTTAAGTACATATTGAATTCATGTTATGTTTTGTCCTTCATATATATTTATCGGGCTTATGAATTTTGAAAACAGATTTGAATTTATCAACAAATTATCTTATAATCGAATTTTTTACATTTTTCAATTTTTAATATTCACTATTTTAATATTTGGTCATTGGTGGACTAATATTTAATGATTTTCAATTTAAGATGAAGCCACGCCCGCATTTTCTGTCTCCTTCTATCTAATTGGCAATATAGCAAAATTATACAATACGTAGAAATGAAATTATGACGTTTTGGTTAACTTTAGAGCATAAAGACTTATTATCAAATTAAACGAGAAGAATAATTTCGAGTGAACCTCTTGAAATTTTTGTAAAATATTGTCTGAAAAAAAAGTTACGGCATATTTAGTTTTTGATATTTTTAAATAGCTTTAACTTTTTAGTCAGACGAAATTTTACAAAAAGGATCACTTGATTCTGCGTAGTGTGATTTCGCTATATTATCTGTTAGTCAGAGACAACAAATGCGGATATAGCGGCCTCTTAATAAAAATATTTTAAGGAATTAATATTAAAAAATTAAAAAGTTCTTCGATTTTTCCAACCAGCAGTTTTCAAAATATTTTTTACGGTTTTCTATTTACGGTCTACACGGACAACTCAATCAACGATGGACAAAAATACGTTTTTTTGTCTTTGTATAAAACTTGTCACAAAGAACCGCCTTAAAAATTACATTTAACTATATAGTAAGGTACCTACCTATATATAATTTTTTTTTTCATAAAATTATGATTATACTTAATTTTGGCAAGTTCAAAAGTGATTTCTAAATTATTATAATTTAAAAAATTTATTTTACAATATCATCTTTGACATGCCTACTTATATCTATTATTTCACCTATAAGATTGTTTTGCTTAGTTTTACTGTTGCATTGAAATCATTATCTATACCTACGTACCTAAGTATAGTAAGTACCTATATGGTTTTAAAGTGTTGTGGTTCATTAATCGATCGGTTATGATTAAAAATATTGTTATTGATGCTATAATATAAAAGCCATTATCTTCCATACAAAGTGTATCAAATCTTGAAAAAATTTCGAAGTAGAACCGGACTCCATGGACCCCCCCCTCCACAGATACGACCTTGTATATACGTATAATGTTTATAATCCATAAACTTTGTACGTACTTAACCTGTATGATATGTCCATGCTTTTAACAATCGCCTATATTATATTATTGATCATTAATTAATCTATATACCTAGGTACTTTACGTTTAGCGCACAGAACAGCATAAATGACAATTGACGGGAAGTAGAAAACAATAACAATGAATAACATTGATGACTATTTTAAAATTGTTTGTCTTAAATTTAATTTTATTACAAGCTGCTGGTAATAATAGCTGTATCATTAGGGAGGACGCCCAATATCATACATTATACTATATATAAATAGATAGATATGTACCCATCATAATCCTAGTATTAAAATATAATAATTAAATGGCATATTATAATAGGTATGATAGGTATTATAAAATAAAGTTTAAATTGTTAAAAATAAAAATTCTAGGCGTATTATGATGAAGGTTTGATAAACAAAACAAATAATATTAATGACAATATATACCTAAATAATAATTTTTTTTACGGAGAAGGGTTAGCGGGGGTTTTTTTTTTTTTTTGTTACTTTCAACATGGGTTACCGGTTAGGTTCCGTTACAATTACCGGTGATGACATAAAACGATTACCTACTGGTAAATTCAAAACTCCAAATTATGATTTTCGGTTACCGATGACCGCCCCTCGGATTTAAAAATAAAAACCGGGAATCGGTTTTTGGTTCTCATGAAAAGGGGTTTTAACCGGTTTTTAAGCCCTGATAATAATTATAATAATAATAATAATAATAAAAATATTAATGATATATATTATTAATTATGTGTTAAACATTTGTGCAGTTCCATATCGCCAAAACTGGAGCGGAAAATTAAACCGCTGTGCACGACCAAAATCGCTAATAGCACGACCCCCGTTGGCACCGTACAACCAACCACTCGTACAGTTCAGCCCCCAAAATGCACCCCCTCGACTTCAAAACAAGTGTTACCATTACCATTACAACCGGAAATCCCAGAAATCGTTACTAAAGACGAACATAAACGGTTACAACAAAACGTAACTACTACTCACACCACCACCACCACCACCAACGCCACTGTTACTACTACTTTTACCACTACAACTGTTACTACTTTTACCACAACCACTGCTACTACTTTTACCACTACCATTGCTACCGCTACTGCCACTACCATTAGTACAGCTAAGGGATCGAAAAAATCTTCGATATCATCATCGTCATCCTCCGCTTCTGTCGCTGTTAATAAGAAACCTAAAAAGTAAAATTACACAATTTCCATTTCTACGTTTAAAAACTAGCATCGTACGCAATATGTATATAATATAAATATATATATATGCGGGTTTTTGATTTATTTTTAGGACTGAAAAACAAGTTGTAAACAACAAAAGAAAGTCCAGCGAGAAAGTGGCTTCAAAAAAGAAATCTTTGAAAGGATGTGCGGATATGTTGGACGCGCCAACGTTTTATCCGTCTGAAGAAGACTTTAAGGATCCGTTGGCATATTTTGAAATTGTTAAACCCGTAGCCCAAAGGTATGGGATATGTAGAGTCGTGCCGCCCGCCAGCTTCAAGGTTTGTACAGAAATATAATAATAGTAAAGTGAAGAAAAAAAAAAATTCAATGGTCTGAAGAATTGCGTTTCTAATTTTTTTGTCCATTTTAGCCGGAATGTAAAGTAACCGACGATATGCGGTTTACGGCGTACAACCAATATGTGCACAAGATGATGAACCGGTGGGGCCCCAATGTCCGCGAAATGATTGCTATAAAAAAGTACCTGGAAACGCAGTCGATTGTCTTGTCCAATCCTCCACTCATCGGTGGAATGGAAGTAGATTTGCCGCGACTGTATCACACGGTTCAAGATTTTGGTGGGCTTATGGAAGTGATTGAATTGGACAAGTGGACCCGTGTTGCTGACACAATGAAGATACCGAAGAGCGCCCAAGATCGCATCGCTAAACTTGATGACATTTACTGCAAATACCTGTTGCCATACGATACCATTTCACACGGTAAGTGCAGTTACCTATCCCAGACATTTTTTAAAAGCTAATTCCTTGTATTGTTGTTTATAGAAGAACGCCAAAAGTTAATTGGCGAAGTAGACAAGGAGTGGAAACAGATCTGTAAAAAAGGAGACACAGAAGACGAAACATATGAAAACATTAACGATTGCATAACAAAGGTAATTGTTTACGATATATTAATTTAGAATTAATATGGTTTTTTTTTTTGGGAAGGATTATTATAGTGACAATAAAACATTTTGGTATGGAGAAATTAGACATTTTTCATTATATATTCATAATAATAATAATAATGATAGTAAAAACAGTTCATTTTTAATTATATGATGGACAAACTACCAACAATTCGTAATAATATTGTAGCATTTAAATGATTTGAAGTACTTAGGTATGGAAATTATTTATATATATGAATAATACTAAATATTCCAGAAAATATAATTTATTAGGTGTAAGTTTAAAAAATTATTTTTTGGAGAAGTTGAGTAATAAGAAAGAACATACATAGAAATCAAATAATAATATTTTTTTTATTGTGTGTGTGTGAAGGGTCGGAGTATCGCGCTGAATGCCTATTACAGGGTGGCACGCAACACCGTAGCTATGTGGTTTCGAGAACAGCAATTACAGCAGCCACAGGGTGGTCATTCGTCGATGTCCAACAAGCTGGGTGCTGCTGCAGTTCGAGCCGAAGACGTCGAGTCACTGTATTGGAAGCAGGTACAGGATGGCAAGAATCACATATGCGTGTTGTCCGGTTCAATAGACTCTGGTGCCGAAGGCTATGGTTTTCCTACGACCAAAACTGCCACATTCACTAAACATCCATGGAACCTGAAGGTGTTGACCAACAATCCAGTGTCGGTACTTAGGTCCTTAGGTCCAGTCATGGGCATGACCGTTCCCACCATACACATGGGCATGGTGTTCTCAGCATGCTGTTGGTACAAAGACCCACATGGGTTGCCGTGGATCGAGTACCTACATACAGGCGCAGATAAGGTGTGGTATGGAGTTCCGTCTAGCGAGAGTGACAAATTCCGCATTGCCATGAAGCGGTTATTACCAAGGGCCGTCGCCGAGGGTCAAAATCATCATACATGGCTGGCCGCTGACAGCGGCATGGTGCCGCCTAACAAGCTGCTTGAGCATGGTGTCACTCTTACCCGGACGGTGCAGAAGCCTGGACAGTTTTTGATTGTTATGCCGCGTGCCTATACATGCAATGTGTCTACTGGATATGTCATATCTGAGAGCGTCTACTTTACGCAGTCTGGTTGGCTCAACGGTGCTGAGAAAATCTTCCGGGTAATTAAAAACCACCGAGTAGTTAGTTGATTAATTTTAGTTTTATATTATATAATATAGTTGTAGTATATTATAGTACAGTTGTAGTACATGTTGTCATCCATGTACATGCTTGTGTTGTTAATTGTTGTTTGGTTTTAGGATTTGCAAAGAAACTGTGAACCAGCTGCTTTCTCATTTGAAAAGTTACTAATAAACATGTCTACTGACTCTCGTACACCACAAAACATTCTGAAACAGGTGAGTTTTTATAACATTATGTAAGATTGTTTTTTCTAAAACCTATTTAAAAATGTTAAAATTAAAATTGAAACATATTTCATCAACTATGAGTGGATGATGTCCCTGAAGTAATGTAGATCTTTAGGGGTTATTCAGAAGATTTTGCATTTAAATTTTTTTGCTAACAATTTTTGGAAATAATATTTGTACAAGTAATATGTTTGGAAAGTGGAAATTAATTTGTGTACTTGGCTAAATTATTTAAGAATTGACACTCAATGTAGATATACTGAATTAGGGGATTGCTCATAGGATAATTGACGATATATATATATATGTACATATTTTAATTTTTGTTCCAAATTGTTAACAAATAAATATTATTATATAATAATAAAAGTTGTTTAATATTTGATTGTTTTTTGTTATCCAATAGCTGCTCAACATATTGAGTAACACGAGAGACTGTGAAGTGGCCCTCAGAAGTCAGCTGGTAGAGGATCTGGGCTTGAAGGCTTCCGAACGAATCCAACCTGTGTCATCCAAATCAAATGTACCAACTGAAGAGTATGAATGTGATGTGTGCCATTCAATTCTTTACATATCAATGGTTGGTAACAATAGAATACTTGAAATATTAGGGTTTTTATTTAAAAACTTAAATAACTTAATGTATCGTTCATTTGAAATTAAATTTATTAAAATGATGAATTTAATCTATCTCGAAAAGTGGTTTAAAATGCCCGTTTAAAGTTTGTGGGGACAACGGGACACAATCCTTAAATAACGAGATAATCCCACAAAAAGTGGGACGTATGGTCACCCTAGTTTAATCTAATATTTGAATATGTTATGTATGTTTGCGAAGAGGGGTGGTAATTTCGTATTTAGATTATTATTAAACTTAAGCACAAGGTTCTTTATATTTATAAATTATAATATAGAAAATCTGTTTAAAAGTATTTTATTGGAAATAACCTACCCTGAAGCCACTACAAAATAATAAAAGAAATATCCACTATTTAGAATCTACCAGTGGCGCTAAAGTATAATACACATATTATGTATATATTTATACTCAAACATATAATTAAATATTTTAGTTCAAAGTTAATAAACAGGAATAATAGTAGTGTGTTATTTCACTTATTTACACCAAAAATATAATAAAATTAAGGGTACCTACTTAACATTTATATAAAGTATTTTAATAGAGTGTTAGACACATAACTTTGATATTTTTGCAAAAAATAAAAATTGTAATAAAGAAATTTTATTTTTGGAAATTATTAATTTACAAATCTTTATGTCTTCATTATGTGAAAATAATATAAAATACGAAAAAATTATTCCTAACATATTCTAGTAAAAACATATATATGGATGAATTTAAGAAGACCGCCACACCGACAATTTTTCAATGAAAAACTTGCATTAACATTTTTTTCAAGTTAAAAGTACAAAGTGAAAAATAAATTATAGCTAACAACATTATTTAAGGAGTAAGGAGTACTGATACAGCTAATTTTTGAGACATGCATTTTTACATGTTTTATGAGCTGTTAAAATCTCAATTTTTTTCATTTTTTCAAGAGCTTATAAAACTTGTAAAAATGCATATATCAAAAATCGGCTACATCGGTCACTATAGAATTGTTTTCTTTATATTTTATTTGCTATTTCATCTTTCAATAATATTTTCAAGTTGATAAAAATTAAAAATTCGTAAATATGTTTTTTTTTTTAAACAAATATCGTGATTACACAACAATTGAAACTGGTATTGACACAAGTCTATTTTTAAATTACTTTTAAAAATATTTTTAATTTATTTTATTTTTAAATTTCATGAAAATTGTGTATACAAAATCCCTTAAAAATCAGGTGTGTGGCTCTTAATATATTTTCAAATTAAAATCGGAATTTTCCAAGTACTCAGGTAATTAGCTTAATAGAATTTCCAAAATAACCACCTGTTCAATTAAATTATTTACCAACATGAACATTTCATTTTATTTTCAATTACACTTCATATACACAGGGCCCTCCTGAAGATTTGTGGGGCCCGGGGCAAAGAAAAATTGAGGGGCTTAAAATTATAGATCCGGTATTTACCTACAGGTTGTGTTCACTATTCAGTGTGTTTAACAGTAGCACAATAATTAGGGGCAATAATTGGCAGCTTAGTCCTCTTATATTATCTCAATCTATCTTATTTGTTAGAATTAAAAACATATTAAAAAAAAAATAATAATTTTATTAACAAATTTGTGAGGTTATTGTGCTACTGGTAAAACACCCCTCTAAATTTATTTGATTTAAGAAAAATTAAATTGATACAACAACATTCATATACATAACTTTTATTACCTATATCGTTTTATATATAAATTATTTGCTTCTAGGCAAGTAATAAGTATGAAACACCAGAAACATCAAATGCACATTGCGTTTTTGACGAATACCAAACTGTCAAAACTTTCACCATAGATTACAGATTATATTAAAATGGATAATGATAGTGATAAATCGAAATGGTTACTACTAGCATTGATTTTATAATTATAATTATTTATTATATTTTATAAAATCAATTTTACTGGTAATAGTTGTATCGATAGGACATATACCAAATCTTTTGTGAACGCTACCCCATGGATATTCATTTTATATTATCTATAATGTAATGACATTTAATCAGAGAACATGATAATATTAGAAGATATTTTTAATCAACGGAAAATGTCTCATCGTCTTGACTTAAATTCACTCCGAGTGGCGAGTTCATTCAATATATTGACATTTGACAGTAGACAGTGATATATACAAACATATTGTCATAATGAAATAAAACTATACTATTATTTTATTTCATCTTAGTTCTTACTACCTACCTAATCGCCACCCATTATATGTAGGACAAATGTTCTACAAATAGATGGACTTCGGCGCCACTGGAATCTACTTCTTGAATTACATCGTTTACAATTGTAAAATATATGTGTATTTAAATTGTACAAATCTTTTGTGGAAATCTGGCCATTATTTAATTGAATATTCCTGCCTGTAGTACCTTGTTTTTAAAAGTTTTTTTTCAATTGGCACTAAGTATTTAATACCAAATTATTTGGTATATAATATTGTATAACAACAAATATTGACACTTGTGTTGTTCACTTTTCACTTAGGTGAACAACTCGCATGAAGACTGTAACTATTGCCTGAGACATGGTATAGAGTTTTTATCAAAAAAACACAATCAACTCAAGTATTGCAAGTTTTTGTATACGTTTGACGAGGTGAGGACCAGAAATGGAGATTTAACAATAATTTAATATTTAATATTTATTAGAAAAATCATTTTTTTAAATAAATATTTTTAAACATTTTGTAGGTCGAGCTAGATTCAATATTGGTTAAATTGCGTGAAAGGATCGATTCAAAGAAAAAGAAAACAATTGCCAAAAGTTGATTCGCTGATAGACGAGTTCAATACATACCTATAATTCTTAACTATAATAATTATATTAATAATAATGATAAATTAATTAATGCATAGCACTTTTTTTAATGACATATATCAAATGTTGTCGTTGGACTGTCTTGAGTTTTCGACTATATTTTATTATTTTTATTTATTATTATAACTCTTCCTAGAGAGTAAATTTCAAGACTTGATTTTTTTTTTCGATGTTCCATTGTTTTGTGATTTAATTTATTACTATACAATTATATATATAAATATATATATTTTTTTTTTTACATTTGTACAAAAATTGTGTTCATATGGTCTCAGAAATTTGTTAATTATCCGTTTAGCAAATTTTTGTACTTAATAGATTTAATAGTATTTTTGACAAACTTATGTGTTGCGTGCTCGAATAGTTATATATATATATATATGTATTGTTTATATATATAAAAAACAAAAATTAATTGTGTATTGTGAAAGAATAACGTTTACAACATATGGTTACTTTTGAAAAGCAATTGTGTCTAGTAGAAAAAAAAAATAAAAAAAAAATATAAAAATAAAAAAAAGATAATAAACGCAATTAGTATTATTGAAAATAAAACTGTTTTTTTTTTTGTAAAATAAACTTTCATTTCTTATCCTTAATGAGGTGCATGCTGTTTGCAGATAATATAGTGATGATAGGAGAGAGTCCTGAGGAAGTGAATGGTACACCAGCGGTGTATTTAGAAATTGTTTAAGGGGGAGGATATATATTATCGCCCCTTAGTCATATATTTTTTCATTTTACTATATATTTCCATCTAAAAAATAAAAAGCCGAAGTGCAAGGGGGATCTATACCCCCCATAAATATAGGCCGCTGTGGTGACTTGAAGAGTGAAGGGAAGTTCTTGAAAGTAAAGGACTAAGGGGTAAACAGAATATATAAAGTATGATTTTGGTGAAAGAAAACAAGGAGGGAATAGGGAAAGGTAAGAAATAAAGTTGAGAATTTCGGTCTGTTGTAGAAAAAGATGGGGGGGGGGGCTTCGAAGAGGATATGAAACATGAAATGTGGACGAAGTGGAGAAAATCATCAGGTGTTTTGTGCGACAAAAGAATCCCTATTAGATTAAAAGGTAAATTTTTTATAAGACTGTGGTGATGATGCGTGGTGACCTGCAATGATGTATGGAACAGAACGTTGGGCAGTTGATAGGAAGAAAGAACAGAGATGAGAATGTTGGAAGGTGGAAAGATTGATTAAAAATATATTGGTTAAGAGATTATATTAAGAGTTGGTATAGAGGTGAGGAGATGTGATATGAGGAAAGTGGGGGTTAGTGAAGAAGATGTGGGAGATACAGTTAAGTGGAAGTGTAGGGCTATGGTGAGGCCAATCCCTAATAGTCGGTGGAGAAGACAAAAGGAAAAGAAGAAGAAGCGGAGGAAGAAAAGTATTGGTCTTACAATGATGTTTATGTTTATATTTCCGTATACAACTCTTTGAATAGGAGACTTGAATCAATCATTACGCCATGTTCTAAATGAATCCTTGCGTTGGAAAATAAAAAATGTTCTATGCCATGGCACTGATTGATCGGATATTTTGGAGAGGTCATTCTACGGTTTTTCAATAAACGTTTAAGGAAAAATTAAAAATACAGGTTATTTCCTATGTAATTCTGAAATAAAAAAATGGGTTTGTATTATTATGCACTATATATTTTACATGTGCCATATGTTTTTCAAATTTATTTTTGACATTAATTGTTATGTATTATTTGCTCAGAATTGTTTTATCGAAAGAATTGATTTTTCATTGCTTTAAAATTCAATATATCCACCACCACCACCACCACCACTAGTATACTACCAGATGAGGGAAGTGCTTCCTATTACCTATGCGGATATTTTGGAATTGTTTCAATGTCTACATGGATTGCCGTTTGGTTATGGAAAATAAAATCGCATATATTTTGCGCGTTACATTTTCCAATATTGTTTATGTAAAAAAGTAAGTCAATTTTTTCACACAAACAAAAGATCTATATTTATTGTCCAATAAATATTTTGAAAACCCATTTGTGTCTGTTAATAACTCTTGTTTTGGTTTTCTTATATTTATTCCTTAAAATTGTGTTTTATTCGATTAAAAATTACAAAATATTTGTATTATGTACAGGTACGGCCAAACTCCCTCCCCGGTTTCAATACGGAATGGTAAAGTGAACAGAGGTCGTAGAACCGTGTCTGTTTATGCAGGTGGAAGAAAAACGTGTGTTACAACAGTTCTCGGTCGTAAACACGTCGTGGAAATTTTGCTGTGGAAGCCTACATGTCTCGCGCGCTTTCCGCCCCAGCCTCTAGATTTCAAATTAAATAGATCTTAAGCCATACAACTTTTTTGTATTGGGTTATCTTAAAACCTAAAGTTTATAAATATTGTCTAAGGACCCCGGAAGTCCTAAAATAAACAATTCGTTCAGACATTCAGCGTGTACTAGGTACCAGAAACGGAGGGTTTTTGCACACCACACTGCAAATCATATTATTTAAACACGATTATTAAATTGGGGTTTTTATTTTTCTCAAAATAATGTATATTTACTGGGGGGGGGGGGCGTACATCATCCTTTTAATCGGAAGAGGGGATTTTTTTGTTTCTCCACGTCACACATGGACATTATTTTATATGTTCTCTACACTAAACGTAGGTACAGATCAATCAAGAGATGCCACAAGAAGGACGCAGAAAACTAAACCGACTACTATTTCTCTACTTTAGATCAACTTTCCCACATTTTAAATTTTATACTACCCCCAAGTCTCACTGAAATGATTAAGTGAAAAGAGGACGTTACACCGATGATTTTTACCGATAAAAACACGTTCACTGTTAAAACGGATTCATAAAGTGATTTTAGAGTTAAAATGTCCATTACAGAATTGATAGAGAACAACATTTGGGAAGTGAACTTCATTCAGGACTTTTCATTCATTGCTTTAGAAAAAAGTTATTAAAGCTTAAAAAAAGTAAAAAAATTAACTTTTTAAAACTATAATAACTTTAGAAAATTATTAAACTTATAAACCAAAATGAGATTCACTCCAAAATATTGTTCTTCATTGATTTGATAGTAGGTATTTTTACTCTAAAATTACCTACTTTAAACATCCATTTTAACACTTTTGCGTAATTATGTTTATTTAATAAATATTGTGATTACACAATAATAAAATGTGATAGATTTGGGACCAATTTTAAATTGTTATAATTTGATATTTCTAAAAATTGCCTATACACAATCCATTAAAAACGAGTGTGTAGTATCCTCTTAATACATTTGGACATTTACAAATTGAAAAATTAAATTTTTGTAGAAAATAAGACAAAAAATTGATTTAAAGTAGACTTTACAATTAATTAATGCAATTTTCAGAATCTTTATTGCATCACTAGATTGATCGGTGCGTTATAGAAATAGAAAATGCTAAATAAACAGAAATTCACCGTTTCCAATTCACTCTCAAACACTAGTATTAAAATTTTAAGTGTTATAAACTGTGGACTATTTCAACACTAATAATCGATAAAAATATATCCACCTTATTGTCTATTAGCAAGTTTTTGCCTTTTAACAAAAAAACATTAAAATGCGAATAAACTTGATTTTAAACTAATGAATACATTTAAAAAGAGTAAAAAACCGATCATAAATTTGTAAACATAAAATGTCTAAAAACTAAAAATAGATCCGTAGGTAACCTAAATGAACAGGGCGCACATTTTTTCAAGTTTTGAGTCAAAAAGGATTCAAAAGGGCACAATAATAATAAAAAAAAATATAGTATTTGTTATAAAAATTATAATGGTAATATGAGGTAAGTATTAAAAAAAAAAAAAAAACAACAATATAATATTATCAATAAACTACACACAAACAAGTAACAATACAAGACGAATAAAGATGATAGAAAAATAATAGCTACCTAATAAAAATACATAGGTCATACATATTATACATTAACAAAAACTATTGAACGTTGATCTAAGAGGACGTGATACCCACATTTGTCGTCAATGTAATGGACGGGGGAGGGGGCAGTATAGAACAATTGCACACAACAGAAAACTAAAAATGCGGTGTCTACGTTAAAAAATTAGAGCTAAAACATCAATTCCCAATTTAAGCGTTTCAATACTAATTTGAACACGGACACCATAACTTTTGTCGTGTAGTTTGTCAGGAAGTTCCTTTTTTAACTATAACGAGCCAAAATTGTATCACATAAATCCTATTTAATTTTAGGAAATTTTATATTTTAAAAAATATTTGGAGACCTGCAGTAAATGTATTTTTTCCCAATGTTTTGCCAGGGTTCATAATAAATTATTGTTTATCTATATTATTATAATTCCTAAAGTTCGTTTGTTTGTATGGAATAGAAATCCGTTGGTGGTTCAACCGATAGACACCAAATTTTACCAAATAGTTTTGAAAATTATGGATTTAATGCTTGTCGTAGATGAAATTTCAGTAATTTTTCCATTACAATTTATTACCACATACCAACCGGGTAGAGTAATTGTGCTATATTGACCAATATTGTTCATTAGACAGACAGCAAGTGCAGATATCACATCACCTTGAGTAAATAAAAAGTAAACAAAAATTACAGTTTCATTTCATAAAACACAATATATAACTACATATTTTGTATGCAGTTCGAAAAATAAAATAAAAGTTATTGAAAATGCAAGTGGTAAAAACATACAGGTATATATTACATTATTATATATAGCGGAATTTTGATGGACCCAAATGGTACCGTAAAAGTGTCTTACTTTGCACCAAAAAAATATTTTCGGTTTTACTGTTATCACGAGCTATAAAATTATACCACCAGGTTAATTTCTTTTTTATATCGTTCCTTACATCATGTACAATATACTGATATGTACTTTATACAGTGATAGTAATTCCCCTCCAAATCATATTGATTTGAAAAAACGTGTTATCAAATATGTGAAAAACAACTCAAACAAAGTAGCTGTTTTTCTTATTATGAAAACTGAGAAAAAAAGGTAAGAATTAAATATTTACATTATATATATTATGTAGATTAAGATAATGTACGATTTTAACCATTTTAGAATCTTTTTCATATGTTTATTAATGAAAATATTCAAAATGGTTTGAAAATGCGTTTTTTTTTTCAATAACTTTGCACCATCGATTTTTTTATTTATTTTTATTTTAAATTAAATTATGTTTTATTTATTTTAATTTTCAGAAAATGAACAGATATATACGAAAATTAGGGTCACGACCTTATAGAAATTATTCTGAAAATATACTGGAAGAATGTTTAAATGCAGTCGGAAGTGAAAGTATGACTCAAAGGGAGGCCGAGAAACGTTTTGGCATCTGTAGACGCACAATAAACTATAAATTAAAAAATCAACATGATAAAAAATTTGGTCGACCAGTAATATTTTCAAATTGTGAAGAGAAATGCCTTGTAGAACATATAATTGTTATGAGTGACTATGGATTTCCGATTGATAAAACTGATTTGCGATTCATAATCAAATCATATTTAGATAGACTTGGAAGACAAGTGAACGTGTTCGAAAATAATATGCCTGGTCTAGGTCGGGCATCCAATTTTATTAAACGGCATAAGGATTTGAGTATTCGTTTGGCATCAAACATAAAAAGATCAAGAGCAGCAATAAACGAAGAGGTATTACAACAATATATTGGAAATCTAAATGAAATTATCTCCGATGTAGACCCTAATAATATTTATAACTACGATGAAACTAATCTCACCGATAATCCGGGCCAAAAAAAAGTATTGGTGAAACGAGGCTGCAAGTACCCTGAACGCATATGCAACACATCTAAAGTATCCATTAGCCTTATGTGTGGAAATGCAGCTGGTGATATGTTGCCACTATATGTCGTTTACAAAGCCAAGGGATTATGGGAACCTTGGACTGAAAATGGACCTAAAAATTGTCGTTACAATATGAGCACATCAGGTTGGTTTGATGCAAATATTTTTCAAGACTGGTTTGATAAAATTCTATTACGTCATTTGAAAAAAACACCAGGAAAAAAGGTTGTAATTGGTGACAACCTGTCATCACATTTATCACCTCACATAATTGACATATGCAAGAAGGAAAATATTTATTTTGTGTGCCTTCCACCGAACAGCACACACTTAACACAACCATTAGATGTGGCATTTTTCCACCCAATGAAGGTAGCATGGTGCAAAATATTATCCGATTGGAAAAGCAGTGTTCAAGGTTTAAAAAATCCTGTATTACAAAAACAAACATTTCCATCACTATTAAATAAGTTACTTACTGTACTTCAACCAACAATTAAAACAACATTACAAAATGGGTTTAAAAAATGTGGTATATACCCATGTCAAGTAGATGAACTGTTAGCAAGACTTCCACAGCATTTTTACAAATCTACAGATTCTGTCAACTCCAGCATCGAAAAATCATTTATTGACCATTTAAGTGCTAAAAGATGTGAAACTAATAAAAAATAAAAGAAAAAAACTGAATGTTTCTCCAGGCCAAAGCTATGCCCATGTAGAGCTATCAGAGGACGAGGAAGATGTTGTTGGATCATTTACAGCTGACACTAATGATCAAGTTGATGACTGTCCAGTTAATGAGAACGGAAAGTACCTGGTAGATGATTTTGTTTTATTCAAGTATATTAATATATTATATCCAGGCCGTATAATAAGTACAAAAAATGATGGGGCAATAGTACAATCAATGGAGAAAACAAAGTTATTTTATATATGGCCTCAAAAAGTCGATGAAATGTTTTACTCGTGGAAAGACACTTTAATTAGAAGAGGCTATTTCAGAGTAATTGAATTGGAAACCTACACAAAATAAGTGTACCTATGCATATAATTAATTATTACCATGTAGTTCCTTTTGTAAAGACTGTTTACCTAATATTATCTAGTTAAAGAGTGTTTAAAAGTATTAGTTACGCATTGTTTTTTTTTTTTATAGTAAAGTTTATTATTATTTTTTTTTATTTAATATTATAAATTTAAAAAGTATTTACCTATTTTGTTTTTCTTATCAATATTATAATTAATATAAAAATTAATTTAATTTGTTTTTCAGTTATAAGTATAGAAAGTTATTGTATCGGTTATTTATTTATAATAAAATTTAATTGGTTTTCAAAAATAAAATTTTTTAGTTTTTACTGATTATTTACATACTTATATTAAATATTGTCAATGATACTATGCACCAAAAGTCATTTAACATTGAAATTAAAGGCATTTTGAACTGTGGTGCTAAGTATTAGAATAGTATAACTAACTTTGCACCAGAAATATAAAAAATTATTATTAAAAAAGTACTATAGGTGAAGGAAAAAAAACTAATAGATATTAAAGCGCATGTTCTTACCTATAAATTAAAATAATTTTTACCAAAATTGCATGATTTTTAAAGCAACAGCAAGTATTTAATCATAAAAAAACTGCAATTTTGGTGCAAAGTAAGACACTTTTACGGTATACTAACGGCAAGCCCTCTTTCGATGTGATATTGCGGTAATAATCGGAAGCACGAAATAGTCACGTTTTATCGTAATTTTCCATTTATAAACCTGAAAGGGAAATATTTAGACATCTATCATAATAGTAGTAGAAGTTGAGGTAACGGTACAAACTTGTGGTATGAGAAATCTGTCTTGGAGTGAATGTTGCGCACATGTTTGGTCAAGTTGCTTTGGCTGTTGGATGAATGGTTGCAAAAAGGACAAGAATATGGCTTGAAACGAGAGTGTATGGTAGTGTGTCTTTTCAACAATGATTGCGTTTGAAATGATTTATCACAAATTTGGCAGGTATGCATGCGTTCAGTGTGCACCGTTTTCTGGTGCGTTATTAAACGGCTCTTGATGGCAAACATCGAACCACATTCCTCACACCTTTGGTACAGAGTAAAAAAAAACATAATTTAACCATCGAGAACATGTATATAATATATCGACAATTTGTCTTTCTCGAGAGAAATCCAAAACAATGAACATGTAAATGTTTTCATTATTTTTCGCAATATAAAGCAACTTAAACATCGAGATACTTACATATAAGCCTTAATTTGGCTATGAATGTATGAATGGATGGTCATATCATGTTTGGTAGAGCTCACATGGTAACAGATGGAGCAGATGAATTTTGTTGATTCTGAGTGATCACCATGTTTCACTTTTTCATGACGTTTCATTGAATCGTATAGATACGTTGTATACGTACACTATAATGAAAACAAAAAAAAAAACAACAGAAAATATTTTAAGATTAGATTTTTACAATCAGGCATCAGTGATGGGTAAATAAGTTTATTAGGTATAGAAGGAAATACACAAAAAAATATCAAAATAAGGAAAACATACAAATATGTGATTAACCAGTAGCGGCTCGTGGACTTTGAAAGTAGGAGGGCGATAAAAATTATTCATTTTTGGAAAGCATGGAACACAATAAAAATTATGTAGGAACCAATTTAAAAGGTATTTATTAAACCAAAATTAATATCATAGGTATAGAAAAACAAATATACGAATACGTCCCACGATAAACGAAAATTACAAAATAATTAAACTCATACGTTTTATACTCAAAATTTAAGCGTCTAACTTTCATTTCGGTAAATAGGTCTTCCAAGTTGTTTTATTTCGATTTTCTGTTAGTATGATACTGAATTTTTTATCTACAATATAATAATAATATAATATACGAGTACACTAATAACAGAAGAATAAATTAAATAAATAATAAAGAAATATAGAAATGTGTACGCATCACGAACACACAGTAAATACTTATTCCGTGTTGTTCCACAGTCTACATGCATGTCGGGCGATTATTTGGCTGCATTATTGCTGAATTGTCCCTCCTGTTTTTGTGTTTTGACCTTATAGCTATGACGGGCAATTGTTCAACGTCGGCCTAGCGCTGTTCCGATACTCGATAACCGTGCAGATGAATAATAGGTACCTATTTCAACCGTGCTATTACCTATATATATTTTTAAACTCCGATTATTTCATAGTGTTTTCATAACAATGGAAAACGATTTTTACTTTCGATAATAATTTTTTGAAAATGCATTACAATGTAAATATAAATAATTGTTAATATTTAAATCAATATCTAACTTGTTAACAAGTAATTTGTTACAATTTTAGAGAGGGGGCGATCGCCCCTATACACGAGCCGCCACTATAATTAACATATGTATAGTACCGTTCTACAAGAATATTGTTGTTTTTTAGTATGATTAGCATTTATGTGTCTTTCCAAGTTGTATTTGTCAAAAAATTTTCGCGCACAATAATTACAACAATAGTCGCATACGCCCATATGACGTTTTAGGTGTTTTTTCAAATCGGCTTTTCTTGGCGTATGATATTTACAGTCTGCGCATTCATAAATGTTTTGTTTTTGAACAGCTATATAAAAATAACAAAATATGAGAAATATAATTAATTATGTTAAATCTAAACTAAAATGTTTTTAAAACAATGCAAGTTGACATACAAGATTTGTTCTTTTCACTGCACAAAGCTTTAAAGTTATTAAACGCTTTGTGATTTGTTTTTCTTCTGGTAAAATCTACTTCTTTACATGTTCTATAAAAAAATGAAAATAAACTGAAAAACTCAAACAATGACATTTTGTTTGTGTGTATACATTTCAGTGAAATTGGTCTCGTCGCAATGAATCTGTTCTTTTGCAGGTACACTGTCATTGATTTTGGACATAAATTCTTGTAGTACTATGAGTATTTGTTCGAGTGTTGATTTTTTCAATAAGGCACTAGTTTGAACACATAAGATATTTTCAAAAGTCTGTTTACACTAAAAAATAAAAAATAAGATAAATAAATAAAACAAAAATACCTACCTATATTTACGGTATGTATGTTAATTAATTGGAAAGTCAGTAGCTCTAATTCTTGATTTAGTGGGAATATTTTATTGCATTTTTTAAATAAAATATATGACTATAATGGCCTCTGTTTTTGCATGATTTACAAAAAAAAAAAAAAAAATATTTAAAAAATTTTATACACCTAACTTGTAACTGTTAAATATATACCTAGTATATATAAAGTTCCCTATAAAAATATGCAAAATATGTCTATTGGACATACACAGCTTTAGTCTCTAGTACATGTAACATACTTCATTTTTCCTTAGTATATGGCATGCTATTTGATGATTTAACGAGAATTTCCAGGGATTTTTACTGCTTTTCACTTTAGTTAGAAATATATGTAGAATTAGCCATATAATAGTCAATAGGAATATCAAATAATCTCATTTTTAAAATATTGGTCTTTACTGCCTTTCTCTTTAGGATGGCAGTACCTATATACGACTCTATACATTAAATTGATAATAACTATTTAACAAATTAGGTATTAGTGATGTTTAAACGTTTAAACTATAGTTAGTTAATTTTAACTTCTTGCAAATTATTATGTTTTTATTTTTATTGTTATTATGAATTAAAACAAATAGTTTAAATCATACTATTATAAAAGTAACTTAAATTAATTTTTTTACATTCTCCCTACATAGTTGATGCCTCTAGATTTGTCTATCGTACCAACATGAAATGTTTAAAATTTACATTAGTATGTACACAAATATGGTTAACCACATGGAACGAAATTAACACAGTCAAAGAAACAATAGAGGTACCTATCTGAATAAATTGTAATTTACTTGTAAAATTGCTTCGTCCAACACTCGCGAATCGTAGTTATCGTCGTATGTAGACATTCTATTATCGTTGATTGTGATTTTTTCCATTTGTTCTCGAATGTAGTTAACTACACGACAGAAATATAATTATAAAGGCGGTGGTGATGTGTATTATTATTTTTAACTGCAGCTGGCAAGTTTCAAATTACATATAATTATAGGTATTACAGAAGTACGAACAGTTATTAAAAAAAATCGTAAAAACAACTTTAATAAATACGTACAAAACACTGTATTAAACCATCTGGAAACGAGTAAAAAAAATAACAACAATTCTTAATAGAAAATAAAGTCATTGTTTTGTTTTTTTGGGTCACATAATCGAAATTTCTAGCACGAGTTCAATTCACACGTGTGTTATCTCACCTGTTTTATTTTATCGTGTTCCCCACGTGATAATACTGCACGTTATCAGTACGTTTTATTGTGATTTTGTATTTACAACGTAATTCCCGGGGTTTTTTTTTTTGTCAGGAATAATGAATGGCCAAAAATTGATGAAGATTATTAAGGGAGGGGGGAGAAGTGGTAAAATACGATAAAATACGTTTCCGACAATATATTTCCCAACTTTATATGCGTCTATATTTCGTTGGAAAATATTTTACCGGAACCGTATTTCGTTGGAAACGTATTTGCTCGGAAACTTTCTAATAAGATGAAGTTACGATCAACGTCATTTTAAAGGTACACCTGGCAAGTTACCCCCAAAAATTCCTTCCGAGGGATTTTTTTGAAAATCCCATCTACTTTGAACGCATAAGTTCAAATTCGGTAGGCTTCCTCTGGTGGATATAAAAAATAAGTCGGCGGTGCCTATTCTAAATATATGTAACCCCCTCTAAGGGAAAACTGGAAAGGGGGAGTCACTTTTTTGAATTGTCATAGAGCATTTAGTTTTAGTCGTAATACCTACTCTCGGAGTACCACTAGTGGGTTGAGGGTATATCATCGTGTAACATATTAGAACCCCCACCCCCCTCTTCGTTTTTTTGGTTTTTTCTATAACTCCGGCACTATTGATATTATCGGAACACCGTACTATTACTGGGATAAATTTTGGTTCAGGATCTTTCAAGAGGTACGCCCAGAAAGTTACCCCAAATATCCCTTCCAAGGGATTTTTCTGATAATCACGTTTTGCTGATCTGATCGTGTCGAAACCTGATAATCTTCATCATACAAGCATAAGAAGTAGATCAATCAATTTTTTTCTAAAAAATGCAAGAGATACTAAAAGAAGTTCCATCTTCTATGGAAATATCATCTATCTTCTAAAAAAAAAAAAAAACGGATGTGTGAAGGCCTATTTCTTCTGCATTTTAAGAGGTTTTGTATACCTAGGCATTTTTATGACATTTTAAGAATAATAAAAATTCAATAATTTAAAAATATTTTAATATATTTTAAAGGAAATTAAAAGCAGGTCTGCCTCAGGACCTTTTTTTTTATTGTATTGCAATAACAATATTTGTTCAAAACATTATAATTATGCAAAACCGTTAAAACGAGTTCATAAAGTAATGATAATGTATTGGTTTTACAATGATATGTGGTTTTTTGTTGTAGTTAATTAGCTAGTTATTTAGTTATGTCTGTATACAAAAATCAGCTCCGGATGGGGTAGATACCGGCCCACCGTTCTAGGATTTTCACTGGCCTGACAAGGGTAGGCGGCTCTTTAAAAAAAATTGTAAATGTCACGATTCATATTACGTTTTTACAAGTTATAAGTTATGTAGGTACCTGCATATATTTCAACTATACATTACACATACATGTACCTACATATCAATGAAGATCCATATGATAATAATAAAATATAATAATATATTATGTATATTATATATTATATGATATATAATATATAATATTTTTTTTAAATATATTTAAAAAGATCAATATGTTTTCCAACGACCATACCACGTTGAATACAACAGTTCTCGTCTGAGCGCTGAGGTTAGACAACGTCGGGCGTAGTTAGTACTTGGATGGGTGACCGTTTGGGAACATTACGTGCCGTTGAAGTAGATGGAATTTTCAAAAATATCCCCCGGAAGGAATTTTCGGTGTAACTTGCCAGGTGTACCTTTAAAATGACGTTGAACTTAACGTTTCCGATAAAATACGTTTCCGACAAAATACGTTTCCGACAAAATACGTTTCCGATAAAATATGTTTCCGATAAAATATGTTTCCGATAAAATACGTTTCCGACAAAATGCGTTTCCGACAATATACGTTTCCGACGAAATACGTTTCCGATAATATACGTTTCCAACAAAATACCTTTCCTACAAAATATTTTCCAACTTTATATGCGTCTCCGTATATTATATGTATCAATGATATCATTTTTTATTGTTGTGTAATCGTGACATTTTATCGATATAAAAATGTTTACCTTCGATTTTTCTAGCCGATAGGTACAACACTTGAGGTACCTAACTACCTATACTTATACGAAACTATATTATGTTTTTACGGACCAATTTTCGGAGTGTGGCGTCCCCTTACAGTTCATTTTTAGGTTTCTAAACATTAAAAATTTAAAAGCATAAAGAAAATCTACCTTTTATGACCGAAATATTTTATAAATTTCTACGGAACAACAAAATAACAAATAAAGTTTTCATTGTTAGGTAAGTAGGTACCTACCTATATATTTTTTCCACTCAGAAAATATATTATATGTATATATAATTATATTTTTAATATTTTTATTATTAATAATATTTTATTTAATAAATAAAATTTATTAATAATAAAAATACATATTATTATATTAATATATATTCATACGTTATATTTGCGAAAAACAAACAGGCAATTTAAAATTTAAAGTTTTAAAGGAAATACACCTATTATAAAATATAGGTACATAGGACAATATTTTTGAGTCCATCTCATCGGTTTTTTACGGTAGATACCTACCTAGGTACTTTAATTATATTGTTCAATATTGTATACCTATGTAGGTACAAATAACTTTTTACTTTTTTTTTTTTTTAATTGACATAAACCTTATTATTAATTAATATTTTGCAAAACGTCGATGATATCGTCTCCAAAATATTGTTCTTTTTCTTTGTATTAGGTATATTATATTTTATGATGGGTATTTTAAAGTGTATTTTTTTGGACATGTTTTAACTAGGTACTGAAAATCGTCGATGTAGCGTCCTCTAAAAGTTATATTATTATATAATCTCGTATTTATTTTATTTTCCATTTTATCGCATTTAAACTATAATATTACCTATAATTTACCGTTTTAACTTTTAAGCAGTCATACCCCAGGGTCTATTCTAAGGATTTTTGTCAACAACGCATCAACTTTCCATATCCCTCCTAACTCCTCTATCAAATCTCACATTTAAATTTCCTCTTTAAATATTCAAATATCGTTCTTAATATAAATAGGTATACCAAAAATATGTTAAAAATTGCAAAAATGAACATTTTGACCCAACATTTTCAATAGAAATTTATTAACAAACATTTATATTAAATATAACGAAAAATAAGTTTTAATTATACCTATAAGAATACAAAATTATGTTGAAAAGAATAATAATAATAATAATAATAATAATAATAATAATAATAATAATAAAAAGTTTAAAATATTCAAACTATAGGTACAAAAACTTAATTTTAACTAAAACTTTTAAATTTTTTTAATTTCGTTTTCTTCTTAATATGCCGTAGTTTTCTTACCAGCTTCATCAAATATCCCTTTGAACCGTATTTGTGGGTTAGCGCGTGACTTTGTGGATCTCATCATGTGATCATCATGTGACGGGTAGCGATTTCGAGGTTGTATCATAGGTGTTTTTTTGCATTTATTTCGATATTTGCCATTAACTATTTATTATGGTTATGTATTCCCACTAGGTATATAATATGGTTGCTGTTTTAACTATAATTATATAGGTAGTAATTGAAACTATATAAATACAACTAAATCACTATTTAGACTTTTAGTACTCCCAACCATTCATTTATTGTGTCACAATATTAACCTTAATTTATGGTTGGGTTGTTAACTATATTTATAGTTGCAGACCTATGATTTACGCTCATGAAACTTACAATTATAAATAGTATAATAGTAATGTTTAATGTGTTTAATCATATACTTTATTTCACAGACAGTAGCGCAATCGGCTTTAAAATCTTGGGGGCTTTATCCATCATTTCCTAATAAAAAAAAAAAAAAACGTAAATAAGAAAAAAAAAAAAAAGGTCAATATCAATTATATTTGGGAGGCTAAACCCCCCAAAACTCCCCTAGTTGCGACACTAGGACCACAGAACAGGTTTGTATTAACCGAGAGATTTTTTCAAATGATTCTATGGATTGTAATAACCTATCGATTAATATATTACATCTCGATTATCGAAATCGTGACTATACTCGATTATTCCCCCATCAATATAGATTTTATTTTAAAATTCCATTATTTTCATTTTGAAGTAGGTACATTATCAACAACGTAAAAATGTATTACCAACAGTACAACAATTTTCTCAACATCGCAAACAAGGCTAAACAGCGTCTTACATAATACCCTGTTACATCCATTATACATAATTAATATTTTATTATAATGCGTTTTAAAATATAAAATAATGTTCTGACTTGAGGATAAAATGAAATTAATAATAATAAATAGCACAATATCAAGGAAACCCAGTCGTGGCCAGGCCACGGATATTCCGAGGGACACTGTTGATTTGGTTACCAGGGATTAGGGAGATAGAAATTATTCGTACCCATAATGAATGAAAAAAACTCGATTCCACAAAAATATATATTTTTTTATACAAAATAAAAGTAGGTATATATTTGTGTGGAATCGCGTTTTTCATCATTTATTAAAATAATATCCACAAGTACTCTACATCATAATAAAAAAAAAAAAAAAAAAAGAAGATACCTATTCGTATTATATTATACGTTTGGTTCATCTGTTTAAACAATTCGTTTCCATAGTCAGTAGTTACCAATATCAATATTTACACAATTTGTATTATTTTTGTTCGTTTTATATAGTATATAGGTTAAATAAATTGTTTATGAAATTATAGTTTATTGTTTAAAATACGTTTAGAGACCGGAAATTTAGCACGCTTTTAACTATTTTTTTGATGGAAAACTTAAAAATTGCTATTAATAGCCCAAAATCGGGAAAACAATTAAAAAAAAAAGCGGTTTTAACATTGATTTTGTATACGTTTCGGTGAAAATGTCAAGCCTATAGACTCATTTTTTCTCCGATTTTCGAACACAATTTTATACCAAAATAATTAGGTACACGACAAAAATTGTGCTAGTACCTACTGATTTTTGAGATTTTTTGAATATAGATCAATGACGTACTTTTAATATTGTATTAAGATTTCAGGTCTTTAAACCTAAAATAAACGTTTTTATGATGAAAAAATTTAAAAATTGAAAATTGCTATATATATAGCCCGAAAATTGGGGGGAAAAATGTCGAAACATTACGTTAACATTGTATTTAAATACATTTTATGTGATAATTTCAAGACATTATGATTATTATAGAATTACAATGAAAAAACCATAATCGATTTTAACAAAATCGTGCTTTTACCGTTTTTTCTCAATATTTTTTATTATTTTTTCTCACGAATTTATCGAAAAAATGAATAAAAAAAAAAAAAAAAAAAATCTCTCTTAAGTACCTATCAACTAGATGCAATTTGCTACCGGGAAATGGTGCTACATGTAATGATAAGTGTACTGCTTTTTATAGAATTTTTGGGCATAGACATGAAAAAAAAACTAAAAAAAATATAAAGAAATAATATCATTATAAAACTAATACATTCCTCTCTTTACTCAGAATCTAAAATTAAATTTTAACTTGTTCTGTAGGAAAAATATAAATCGACAAATATTATTTTTTTAAATCAATGTTTTCTGATTTCTGAAATTAATTATTTTTGAATACCATTTTTATGGCGTTAAATTTTAATATCAGTATAACAGGTAGATTGTAGATTGTGGATAAATGATATCCAAAATACATCTGAACGTTCATGAACTTACAAGGAATCAGATTTACTGCAGAGTACCTACCTATCTATATTGTTTTATTACCGAAGTTAAAAATTGTAAGATAATTTTTTTTTGGATCTGTTAATCAAATATTAAGTAGGTACCCATTTACTTTTGATATAAAATAGGCTTAAGTTGCAATAATCAAATAGGTAAATTTGATAAATAAGTAGAAAAATATATTTCCAAAAATTGTCTTTCTTGATAATGAGATTTACGGAATAAACAGATACCATTCATGTGGGGATTCTAGCTGGGAATGAAAAAGCAGACTTAATGACCAACGAAGCGACAACTTCCAAATCTTCTGTTAAAATCAACAGAATCATAACACCCGAAGCAATTAACAATATTAAAAATAAAATAATGGATACATGGCAGAACAATAATTGGAATAACACACACTTATCAAATAAGCTTAGAAATGTAAAACCAAACATTATACAAAATGGAAATGTCCCCCTGATATTACTAGAAGAGAGGAAATGATTATCACAAGAATCAGCAAAGAACCGAAACCAATGTGTGACTCATGCAGAGTCAATCTATTAATTCATCACGCAATGATCGACTGTCCAAAGTTTATTGAAACAAGGGAAGTTCTCAACAATCCCATATCAATACATCAAGTCTTAAATGAAGAGAACTCTAAAGCAATTTGTAAATTTTTCCACATAATTAATATATTTAAGAAACTGTAAATAACTCTATATGATCTAGAGATAAAACAATGTTATTGTTATTTTTTTTTATTTTCTAGTAGGCTATAATAACTATTGTCGTTGAAGCCTTTATACCTACCAATAAAAAATAAAAAATAAAAATAAATAAAAATTGTTTCTGTTTTTGACGATTTTGAATTTTGATGCTCTTTTATATTGCTATATTAACATAGCCTACTAAACGAATATTAAATTTATATACTTAATTAATACTTTGTTAATAATTGTTTACAATTTTTAAGACTATACATATAAAATGAATTTAAAAACTGCTGTTACTTGTTGTTAATAAACTACAATCTTATCATTAGTTATTCAGTTTTGTATATTATTTTATTGTAATAACTCTAAGAAGGTGTACTTACATTTGTTTTGTTATTACTATATTATTAATAAATCTTTTAAAGTTTTTTAGTATACTTGATTCCATTTTATATCAAACTCAAATGAAATATAATAATAAAAACGAAAGATAGAAACGAGTAAAATAAAATGAAGTTGTAAATAAAGTACAAAACTGTTTACCTCATGTCATATACCTATTTAATAATATATACAACTAATTTTAACATTTGCATACCTAGTCGTTTTATATTTAAACGACTTTGAGAAAATAAAAAACGTTAAGAGGCAATTACTTTTCGTTTATGTTTTTAATTAATTCAAATGCATGATGAAAGGGCCGTTACACTGTTAAAATCAAAATAGTACATTGTTAACGTTGTTGAGTATAGTATATTTTTAATTTTTTTTTTATCGTTTTTACAAAAATGAATATTAAATAGAATGTGTTTGGTATAATAATTTATTTTAAAAGTTAGCCTAAACATATATTTCTAAAAATCTAGACCCTTATATTGAGACGGAGGTAGCCTGTTTGACCATTATTATCATTATTATTATTATTTTTATCGAGAAATGTTTATAAATAATCTATGTAAATAGGAAAAGTCCATAAGATGTTCAAATTTAATCAGTTTAGAAAAAAATCACACACAAAAATATATTATATAATACTCCCACGTGAACAACTTTTCTATAGGTCTGTTCCCGTATGTGAATTATTATCCTATGCGCAATTAAATGGATAACTTTACTATATACCTATTTGTATATAAACTATTTATTAATTTCATTGAAGATTATAATATACCCATTATAGTCGTATTACTTATAATATTGTTGGCATTTAAAGTACTTTAGAATACTATATGCGATATTTAAAAAGAAAGATCAATTTTGACGATTACCCCGACGATTTTATGATACCCATATTTGTTGTCTCTGTCTGACTAATGGACAAATAGAAAATATATCGGAATTACGCTACGAAAAATAACGAATATGCTATGTATACATTAAAATTAGAGCTAAAAAACTTATTAGCAATAATTTTGGAAAAGAAAATATTTTCTAAAAAAAATGACATAGTCTTTTTATAAATTATTATTTAACAAATAAGTTACAGAGTTCTACGTTTTCCTTTTTTTTTTTTTAATATAATTGTATAATTATTTTATTATTTAATAATTTTTTTGTAATAATTTTACAAAAAGCGATGTCACTTTATAGAAAATATTCTCCTTTTCAAAATCGGTAATATAAGAGCTTTATTTCTAATTTTAATGTAGACGCCACATTTATTGTTTTGTGTAGCATAATTTCGCTATATTGTCCATTAGTTAAAAATAAAATATGCTGTAAAAAATGAGACAAAACAAGGTTTGGGAGACGCAAGTTTCTGGAAAACTGAATGACTTACAACATATTATATAATATTTTATCGAAAATTATCCATTTAAAAATGTAAATAATCATACAATCTTTAATTTTTTAAATTCAATTTTCTGGAAACGTTTATCTCTTATCAAGCATATTTCACGCATTGAAAAATAGTTGTATAGTATCGGAGTATATTCTCTTGAATTTTTTTTATTAAATATATGTTATGCAAAGATTAAATCGATAAAATAAAAACCTTAAACTTGTGAAATCGCGTTTTATTCATGCCCCGTATAGTATATGATGTATGAAAACTATATAGTTAAAAAATGATCCGAATTTTCTATTAACTCGATTAAATTAAAAGACAATTTAAAATTTAAAATTAACTTTGTAACTGAAGTTACTGAAGTAGGTGATTTAAAAGAAAACCATTATTTTGTATCTTTCGGTCGTAACATCAAATAGGGGGGGGGGAAGAGGTCAGATTATAGGTATAAAAATTATTTAGTCGCTCGCTATATAATACGTACATATACCATATACAAGAAATTCGTTGGCTTACACCGGTGTAAATTTCACCTTAAAATCAAACCGGTGTAAAAAATTTGAAATTCGCCAATGTATACCGGTGTAAAAAATGTTTGTAGAGATTTAATTTTTATGCACCGTCACCCGATATGGTGTAAAAGAAAATAACCTAAACATCTCTTTCCATTACACATGTACTCCCCTCAATTATTTATTATTTAACAAATTGTGGCGGTATATCTGTTATAATTTTTTATTTTTCATTATACGTATTTATTTTTAGTTTACGAAATTATTTTTATTAAAATATTTTTCAATTATTTTTTTCAACAAACATAGGTTTGCCGAATTCTTGTTCCACAACTACACGAGAACTACTTAGACATTGATTAAAATGCTTTTGAGCTAGGGTTAAATGCCCATTGTCTTTATAAGGAACTATAATATTTTCTGATAAAGGATATGCTCCATCACCTAAAAACAATTGGGGGGCAAAATATCAGTATAATTGTTCAAAAGTTTTTGACCAATAGTACTTCTTCTGAAAATCCTGGCATCATGAGATGATCCAGGGCATCCAGAAAACACATCAATAAAAACCAATTCAGCATTTACTATTCCCTAAAACAATGATTATATAAAAACATAATAAGTTAAGAAAGATTCTGCATTAATTAAACCTGTAATACAACTGAAGGAACTTGTTTTCTGTTGTAAAATATATTTTTATTTAGTTTTTCCATAATAGTCCTTTTTTCCCGAGGGGCTAGAATAGAAATATGACAACCGTCTATGGCACCTAATACATTAGGAAAAGATACTGCTCTCAAATATTAAAATTTTTCTACTGTCATTTCTGCTTCTTGACCAATAGGCCATCCTATAAATGTGTTTGATAAGTTTTGCATATAGTTCAAGCAATTTATCACAACCTTATGACTTGTACTATCTGCAATATTAAATCTATTACCTATTTGCCTAAAAATAAATATTGACAAAAATAGTCATAGGAGACAAATGAGTATCTATGAGTATTATTATAATAATATTTTTTTAACGATGAGTTTCGAAATTAGCCATATACCAAATAAATATTAAAATTTGGTTTTTAATATCCATTTTAATTTCAGACAAAGAATGTAATGGTCCTAAATGACTGGCCAAAGTCTGTAATAAAATTACAATTTATGGAAAAAACACAACTTTTTAATGTAATTAAATATATACTAAATAAACCAGAGTTGAAGCATACAAACAATAAATTAACAGAACTATTAATACTATATTGTATAAATATCTCAAAACTTGTTCTTATTGTTAACCTGAAATGTACCTAATTTAAAATCCCAGTCGGTCATATTACTGACAGTGAGGTCAATAAAGTTTAATATTTTGCTTCTAATCTGTCTTTTATTAGAAGTAAATAATAAACCTTCATCTTCAGTCAACATTAAAATATCTACACAAAACATTAAAAATTATTTTCTTAAATAATATGACACATAGTTGCGGATTGGCACACCGGGATACTGGGAAATTTCCTGGTAGACTGATGGCTGTGAGGGTCTCAACCATAAATCTGTATCCATACAAAATATGAATTACCTACTTAATTTTACCTAATGTCCCAATAATAATTTTGAAATACACTTAGGTAATTATTATAGGTAGTCAATATGATTTATTTCCTAGTTTAATTAAAATATTTTTAAAGTGACTAGATTCGAACAAGTCAAAATTATTGAAATAACTATTTTAAATTTTCATAGTGTTAACACTATAATACATTATATGGTATAAGAGTTTTGAAAAAGTGTACCGATTTGGAAACTGATTGAATAGTAGAGGAGATACTTTTTGAAATTTTTGACCTGTTGTGATATCGTTCTATACTTTACTATACCAGCTGGTATTCTAAATATTATAACAGACTAGGCATATAAAATAAAGATACATATTGTCTTTTGAAAATCAAGAAAAAAAATTCAATTTTTACCTAAATATTTAACAAGTGCCCTGTGGAGGCGGCTAAGAATACCTCCACGGTTTCCTCATGCCTATCGTAGAAGTCGACTAATTGAGGTTGCGTCAGGTCGACAGCCGGCATGAAACTTGTCAAAAAGGTATGAGGAGTCTTAAAACGAATATAGGTGAGTTTTCCCATCTCGGATGTTCGTGGGTGTGGACATAGTGACCAGTACCAGTCTGACAGCGGCTGCGGTAGCCGTTCCATCAGTTATATGTGCGGGTCTACCCAATGGCCATGATGTCGATGGTGTAGGGAAAGCACCAAAGTGTTTTGGGTTAGATCCGCGCTTGAGTACGCAGGATAAGTTCAAAGTGCGAGTAGGTACGTGGAATGTAGGAACATTGACAGGTAGGAGTAGGGAGTTAGCAGAAGTTTTGAAGAGGAGGAATGTGAATATTTGTTGTGTGCAAGAA